>JAAXCT010002318.1:0-81254 GCA_012490785.1 Eragrostis nindensis
CCCGTGTTTGCGCTGCCGCCGCCCTCCTCATGCTCGCGCCGCCGCCGGTGTGCGGCCTCCGCCCTTCCCGTGTTCGTGACACCACCGCCCTCCCCCCCTGCTCGCGGCGGTGCTGCCACTCCCTGCCCGGATGGCGAATCCTCTCCCTGTTGCGACGGCGCCGCCCTCCGCTCTCCTTTGGCCGTGTGTAGGCGGAGCTGCTCCTAGCGAGCGCCGACATCAGCGGTATGGCGTGGGCCGATTTGCTTTTAATGTTCAGATTTGATTTTTTTTTTACTAATTTCTGCTTATTCGGTGAAAACAAAAACTTTAACTGAAATAACCGTAACCAAAATGCTCGATTAATAGATTTTGTCAAGATTTTTGTTAGCATTTTTTGGAAACCTAAATTCTCTTTCATCGAATTAACTAAAGTCCCAGGCTTACATGCAAGCAACCAGCGAATTAGTTCGTCGTTACATTGCGTGCCGTGAGCTAGCTGTTCGGACCTGCACAAGACATGATGCCGTATTTTTATTTTTCGAACCAATACATGATGCCGTATTTCAAAAGTTGGATCGGTTAAGGAGCGTGAAAAGGCAGTCCACGGGAGCCCACACGTCAGAGTCCGAAACCGAGTTGCCGACCCACCCCGTCCACGATATTTGCACAGAGACCCTCCAAATCTGGTACCGCGCCTGCCAACCCAGCCACGAGAGCTGCGCGTCGTCGCGTGCCGTCCCTTCCCGTCTCGCCCTCCGCTCCGTCGCCTTCTTCCTTCTCGCACCGCGCCCGCGACCTCGCCGAAACCCTAACCCACCCTAGGCGATCCCGCCGGGGAGGAGGGAGCGCAACGCGAGGCGAGGCGGGCGATGGGGAAGAAGAAGAAGCGCGTGGACAAGGTGTTCTGCTACTACTCTACTGCGACCGCGAGTTCGACGACGAGAAGATCCTCGTCCAGCACCAGAAGGCCAAGCACTTCAAGTGCCACGTCTGCCACAAGAAGCTCTCCACCGCCTCCGGCATGGCCATCCACGTCCTCCAGGTCCACAAGGAGTCCGTCACCAAGTAAGTCTCTGTTCCTCCTCCTCCCTCTCGATCTGCATCCGCATCGATCCCGCGGCGGGCTCCGTGCGGTACCCATCCAGCAGCTGCTAGATTCGGAAGCTGGCGCTGCGAATTGAACCCAGTAAATAACGCTGCCTCTGCCGCTTGATTTGATCTGTTATCCCCTTATTATTGACGTAATCGGTGGATTGCACGTGCACCTGATTTGTCCGTAATCTGAGCGTTGTTAGGTTTTAGAGAATCTCCTTGTGGGTGCCACCAAAATTTGTTTGAACACCTTTTATTAAAAATCCATTTGCTACCTGTTTAGTGCGAGGATATACATAACAAAATACTAGAGCCCAGTTCCTTGCGATATGCTTTTGTTGGGATTTTGTAAGGTTCATTTATTTTATTACAGTCGTGATAAGTTAGCCTTTTTCAGCCACTGCCTTCGTGAGTGCAGTTTTGCCATCTGCAACTTCTGTATTTGTTACACTGTTGCCGCTTGCCTACTCCAATGTGTCACTTATATAATCCTATTTTCGCTGCAGGGTTCCTAATGCGAAGACTGGTAGGGACTCAACAGAGATTGAGATCTTTGGAATGCAAGGGATTCCTGCAGACGTGCTGGCTGCGCACTATGGAGAAGGTACCATGCTTGCTACTTTCATACTGCATTATGTAGGATTGTTTTGATCAAAAAAGAACATTACAGATCTTGAAGAGAACTGTTTCTGTTATTGTCTTGTTTTACATAATAGTTTCTATAAGTGTCTTGAATAGTGTTACAACACTTAATGCCTCAGATTAAATTTACTTTTAAGAGTTGAACTCGCTATTAGTACTATCTTTTCCTGAAGTGAAATTTTCAATTTTAACATTTACCCGTTCACATGCAGAAGAGGACCCTTCATCGAAGGTAGCCAGAGTTGAAGTCCCACAGGTAAGGCCTGTTGTTATGCCTAATCCGTTAGGCATGCAGTTTCCTCCACGGCCAGCATTTGGTGTAGCACCTCCAATGTACGTTCTCTCTTTCCCCATATCTACATACAATTGCCTATTCCATTTGTCAGTATACTGTTAGTACTCACTTTCAGGGAAAAAGAATTCTTCTAAATATTTCTTATTTGATGGCAGTTATAACCCTGCAATGAATCCTTTGATGGCCCGACCACCAATTTGGCCTCCTCGACCACCGCAAGTTTGGTACCCACAACAACCGGTATATCCACAGCAACCTGTAGTTTCAGTTCCTCCAATGGCTTCTGTTGTGCAGCCGCAACAGCCACTATTTCCGATACAGAATGTGCCTTCTCCTATGACATCAGCACCCGCTAATGTACTTCAGACAACATTTCCTATGGTACCTCCTGGAGTACCTTCACCAGTTGCCCCTCAGGTTTCCCAGCCTTTGTTTCCTGTTAATACTTCCGCTGTCAATGGGGCAGCAAGTTCCCCATTTGTAGCATCAGTTGTACCTGGATTGGCAAGCTCTCCAGCACCTACTGCTGCAGGAGCATATGGAACCAATAACCAGGTATGTTGATTTTTACACATCTTACAGACCTTCCTATATAACTGTGGTGCGTTGTGCTAGATTTTCATTTCGTACACTCTGTTGACTGTAGAAGAAATCGGGGACATATCTAGGCAGTTAATTGCTTCTATGTTGATGTCTTAAAGTAAACATTTTCTTAAATTTTCTTATTCCTGAAAGAAAAATTAGTTCAACAATTTCTGTGTCCCACGTTATTTGTAACAACCGCAATCTCGTGATGATGGGACATCAGGCAGGTGATGTTGGTCCTGATTTGATTTTAGCTCTTAATGGATTCACGTGTTTTATCTGTTTCAGGCACAGGAGGAGCACTTGGGTCTCCACCAGCTATAGTGAATACTAAAGCGTCTGGTACCCAACCAGCTACAAATGAGGTCTACTTGGTGTGGGATGACGAAGCAATGTCAATGGTATCATTAGCTCTTGTTTTTATTTTTTTGTGGTTGTTGCTGTTGTGGTACATTATACTGATATGACTTCGTCTCTAATATTTGTTGACTTCTGTAGGAGGAAAGAAGATTGTCCTTGCCCAAATATCAGGTGCATGATGAAACCAGCCAGGTAAGTTTTGTTTTTTATTGTTTCTACTATAAGCAACAAAGTTTAAATATGTGTCGTTCTTAACTGCCGAACCTTTTGCTGTTTCCTCAAACAAAAGGGTTTGGTTACTGAATCTGCACTGAGCGATATCAATGGGAATTTCTTACACTTCCATCCAGTAAGCTTGGTGTGTATGCATGATAATGTATCTTCTTTGGTGTTTTGCTCGTTTAGCCATTTCATACGAGGTGATATAGGACTAGGAATAATATGTGGTTCTCAACTTTTTTTTTCTTTGCATATACTATGGACAGGACAAATTGAAACGAGAACAGTTCTTGAGCAATAAAAAAGCATATCAAATTACAGCAAATTCTTATGTGTTCTTTGGATACAAGTGTCACCTTCATTTCTGATCTAAATCTTGACTGTAGTCATTCATGTGATTTCAAATGACATAAGCTAATCTAATCGATGCATATGTGAAATGATAATGATTGTTTTCGGTGCTACCTTGACATATTCTTGATTGCCGTGGTGTATATGATTTACCATATATTTTCCTGCTGCTTTCACGCACATCAGGAGTTCCAAGTAGGTATTTACATCGTTCTTCCTACTAGTAAGTTTCTTATAATCTGACAAATCTCGTGGTGCTATGCTAATGGCTTGAGGGTTATCGTGTTATCGACCAAGCCCTGGACAGTTCGCAAACCTGTATGTATTAATTTCAGTTAAAGCATTATTTATGTTCCTTACCGATTCACCGCATGCAAATATGGGCTCTTAACAAAATTATTAGGTGGCTGAGGTTCCTGCCCATACGATAGCATATATTGTAACTTAATTTTGGTCAAGAATGTGCCAAGAGTTTTGTTCCAGGTCAGCTTTCATTTGGCCATCGAGCTTGAGATGAAGTTTAAATGCTTGATTTTCTTTCCCCCCAGGCATGTCATATCTAACTCCACCTCTGTTGTTTCACAATTTGTGAACAGATGAACTCTGTTGATGCGGCGATAGATCGAAGAATATCAGAAAGCCGGCTTGCTGGACGCATGGCCCTTTGAGCAAGCCAAGCCTGTTCAAATTCATCAACTGTGCGATTCGCCGATGGACTCACCTGTGCGTGTATTCTTGGACCGAGCCTGTTCTTCATTTAGTTAGTGAATGGAGTTAAGAATGTGTTGATCAGACTTGTTGTTCAGCATTTGTTCTTCTGTCTTTACAGCTGTGCGATGAAAAGAAAGTTAGTCTTTAGAAATATATTTGATCCATTATCCCAGCACTAGTAATTGGATGAAGTGGCAATTTTCTGTGGATTGTAACCAGATGTTTTCTGCTGATTGTAGCCTGATGTTTTTAATTCATTATGAGGAAAGCAAATTGAAAAATGTTACTGCTTTAATAACCATGAATGTCAATGATACAGTATGGGAAGTTCCAATCTGATGTGTGTTAATTACTAGGAAAGCTAAAATCAAAATTTTGCTAACTTATCCATGTGTCAATGCAAAGAATATATAGTCGGGGAAGTACATATTATGTACCGCTCGTTCCGTCTTGAGCTTTAATAACTGTGGCAATAGTTCGTCCAGAATGTTTCTTTCGAGTGTTTCAGGTTGATTAGTGTACAATCCACTTCTGTCCCTTCGCTCTTCGAAACTGAACATTTAGCATCATTAGATTAAGTAATGCCCAGTTTTGAGAGGGACCTGTCTTGAGTGAACACCAAGCAAAAGAAAAAGGGAAGCTGTCTGCTCTGCATCTTTCTGGGCGAGCCGAGAAGCAAGCATATGTGCCAAGATTGTAAAAGGAGAAAAGCCAGCAGGGGATCAGGAACCTCAAAATCACCAACGAATCCAATCATTTCCATGCTGCTTCAGTTCTTCACCGAGACTCTTTTCTTTTATCAACCATCGACTTCACTAAAGCTCACACAAGCAACACTTCGACACACAAGCTTCACTCGCTTGCTCAGCTTTAGATGGCTTTTGTGTCCACCTCCTTTAACCTGGCCATGGCCGCTATAACAATGGCCCCCAGCGCTACGGCTCGAACGTTGCCACCCGATATACGTCCGTCGCTGCTGTGTAGAGCGAGTTGGCTCATGAAATGTACGCCATGGATGAGAGCAAGGCGTGCTCCAAGCGTCTGGTTATCTGCATCTTCTTCGCTGCCTTCTTCGTGTGCAATGTGGTACGCTCCGGCCCGATCCCCGTTTCTGGTCAGCTCGTGCTGCATTTTTTGTTCTTGTTCTTGTGTGGGAATTTCAGAGCATAGTAGGCTAGTTGTCTTGCTATAACTGTCAAACATACTGTCGAAGATTCGAACCTTACTACACTATATGCAGTAGTGCTACTGATTGCTTCATTCATGGGTTTCCTTTCCTTATGCATGCGGATTCATTTGACTGTCAATATAGTAGCAACAATTGGCAAATCGTCATTGAAAAGACTGATGTTCACCCATGCTTGCTTGTTAAATTGTCTGAACAGGAGCGAGAGTGCTGAGACCAGACGACCTGCTGCTCGATCACTACGAGTCCCCTTCCAGCCCCTACTACAGCACGCCCATCATGCCTCCCTACGGCGACTTGTTCGCACCACCGAACCCTCACCGGAAGCATCACGGCTCGCCCAACTGCGTCCCGACTCCAGAGGCACCTCCACCGCCGACGCCCACCATTCCGACGCCGTCGTTCAGCTACTACTCTCCGCCGCCGCCGCAGCAGGTGTACTACTACCCTCCGCCGTATCTCAGTCCGAACCCACCGGACATCGGCCAAGCCCACCACCGACTGCCACGCCACTTCCACCTATCGTTTACCCGAGCCCACCAGAAATCACGCCCAGCCCACCAGAGATCGCCCCGTATCCCAGCCCACCGGAGGTCACGCCAAGTCCTCCGGAGGTCTCACCCTACCCGAGCCCGAGCCCGCCGGAAGTAGTACCCAGCCCGCCGGAGGTGACGCCCCCCTCCGGAGGTCTCACCCTACCCAAGCCCGAGCCCGCCGGAAGTAGTACCCAGCCCACCAGAGGTTGTACCGAACCCGCCTGAAATCTCACCGAGTCCACCGGAAAGTCCACCCCTTCCGCCGATTGTTTACCCAAGCCCGCCCGAAGTCACACCTAGCCCGCCAGAGATTGCACCGAATCCCAGTCCACCGGAGATAGCGCCGTACCCTAGCCCACCAGAAATTGCACCGTACCCAAGCCCACCAGAAGTCACACACCGAGCCCACCGGAGATTGTCCCAAGCCCGCCTAGCTACGAACCCAGCCCGCCAAGCATTGTCCCAAGCCCGCCGGAATACTCGCCGGAGCCACCGAGCTACGTCCCCAGTCCACCAGTGTACTCACCGGCGCCGCCGGCGTACGAGCCGAGCCCACCTGGGTACACGCCGGAACCACCAGCATACGTGCCGAGCCCGCCGGAGTACGTTCCGGAACCACCTACGTACGAGCAAAGCCCACCGATCTACGCGCCGTACCCGCCAGGGATCATCCCGAGCCCGCCGGAGAACGCGCCACCGGGATCGTCCCGAGCCCGCCGGAGAACGCGCCACCAGGGATCGTCCCGAGCCCGCCGGAGTACGCGCCAGAGCCGCCGGTGTACGCGCCGTACCCGCCAGGGATCGTCCCGGGCCCGCCGGAGAACGCGCCGGAGCCGCCGGGGGAAGTCCCTGGCGCGCCGGGAGGCTTCATGCCGCCAGTGGTGTACCCGCCGCCGTTCGCCGGGACGGCGCCGGAGACGAAGGCCGGGACGTGGTGCGTGGCGAAGCCGTCGGTACCGGGGCCGATCATCCAGCAGGCCATGGACTACGCGTGCGGCTCCGGCGCGGCATGCGACTCCATCCAGCCGTCGGGCCCCTGCTTCCGGCCGGACACCATGGCGTCGCACGCCTCCTACGCCTTCAACAGCTACTGGCAGCGCAACAAGGCCAACGGCGCCACCTGCGACTTCGGCGGCACCGCCATGCTCGTCACCAAGGACCCAAGTAAGCCACTCAAACACTGGACGCAACAACCAGCAACCATCATCTCCTACATACACAGAGCTCAAGTGTTTCATGATTTCTTTTTTCTCACGAAAATGGTTCAGAATTCGGTGACAACTTATTCAGCACTGCATGTAATCTAACACAGTTATATCCCTTGCCTCTTCTTTTTCAGGCTATGATGGCTGCCAGTACAGTTTGATGTGATCCAATCAACAAGGCAGCTAATCCAATGTTCCCGTGCTGTAAACTGTGAAGGCCATTGGAAGTAGGATACAGCATTTTCTGAAGATCAGATGAACTAGAGGTATATGCTTTTCTGATGTGACCAGGGACCTCAGTAGTCGATCACTGATTTTGTGTAGGGTAAAAGATTTCATCCATCTTGTTTAGACACAGTCTTCTAACTCTATTTCCTTTTTGGCACTTATTATTGTTTTGTATTATTTGAATAAGCTATGTAATTTAACAGTGGCATGGTAAAATAAGTATATCAAACGCATAGCTAACTGATGAGAGCTGTTTCCAGTAGGAAATGTTTGTGCTGCATTATATGCAGTTTTAATAGCCAGATGATTTTATTTAGCATTTATGATTTTGTATTTGCCAACGTAGTCTGTCTTGTGACAGGCCTCACCTGTGTCACTGACAGTGTTAAGTACGGGATCGGGGACATTGCAGTAGTATGGAGAAAATTATTCATTTTATTTAGATGGGGCAAATGACAACCACACTCCACAAGTTGTCCTAGATTTACAGCCAAAACACCTAGTTTTCTAGTTCACAGTCTTTCACCCACACAGGAAATAGAAAGTAGGTGCTGCTAAGCCCTGGCTCAGGCAGGCGCTTCATTGGAAGAAGGGAATGAGTGCAGCACATAAACCGGATCGCCAACCTTGATGATCTTTCCTTTACCCTTTGCTGACAGAGATTCCTTGCAGACCAAGTTTTGTCCAAAATATACCTACAAATTTGATAAAACAGTGAGTTTTTAGTGACCCAGACTGTTACAACTAACCATCTTTAAGTACCAAGGCCACAGTTTTCATAAACAATGGACAGTGACCAAAGCTAAGGTGTTTCATAATGGTCGCATAACAATAAGAGAATAATAGGCAGAAGAAACGATTACCTGTCGCTTATTTTTGTGGCTTGGGCGTAGCACTTCATCAGACCGAAATGTCAGTAGAGTTTCAGTAGGTTCGGTGCCAGGTGTTCCATTATCTTGGTCAATGGTAGGGACCTGTATATAGCCAGCACAGAAACTGAGCAAATGGTTCTATAATGTATTGTCTTGCCAAAGGTGGACATCATACATCCATTTCTCATCTATGGTGCATGAAAATTCCCTTATATTACAGTTTACTTCATAAGACCTGAACTGAGTCTACTAATTACCATGAAGTGTCAACTTGCTTCCATATCGCGTTAACTCAAAGGGGTATACAAAGTTACAAACTATACAGAAGACACATACTGGGGCCGTTGCCTTCTTTCGAGTTTTGTAAAAAATAAAGAAACTAAAAGGTGCAAGCAATTCAATCTGATAGCATTACTAAGCTAACTAAATTATGGAATCAGTATCATTTGAAAGATAGGCACCAGATATTTGAGGTGTGCAGGGGAAAAATGAAGCTTATATGGCCGGAAGTTTCAAACTCCATCACGCGCTCATTGAACAACGACTTTGATAAACTGACTGACATGCCGAATAACGATTCACTAGATCATCAGCAGACTTCGAAATTGTTAGTATCAAATATCACACAGATAACTATTTAGCATTACATCATAGAGCAATTGAACCCAAAAAAAAAAGTTACAATCAGTTATGATGTTGTCTTGCAGATAAAAATGGACATTAGAATTTATAGCTAGGGAAGTGCACAGCATCAGAGCAACTATGTTTACCTTGCATCGGTTGCATAACTTTACTCCTTGAAATGTCAGATTATTTATCTTTATGGTTTTCCACAGATCCTCTGAGTATGGGTGGCATCCATCCACTAAAATGCTGTCAAAGAAATAGGCTTTGTAAGAAACTTAGCCAGCAATTAAAGGGTAGGATTCATACTACACCCAAGCAACCAGTTATCAACTGTGATACTTAACCCAACAAAGTTATTCAAAAAGGGTGCTGCTCACTTTGGTCTGAAGCGGTTCATCGGTACAGGTTCCTTTAGAATCTCATTTAGTGCATCTAGCGATCCCTGCAATTAAGCGTGCTAATGTCAATCCAAGCTTCGTGTTTAGAAAAATTAACATGCCCGTCATCCAAAAAGTACAGATAATGATAACAGTACCTGGGAGGCTATCAGAAACGGGAAGCAATCGGAAAACATGATTTTGTAACCTTGAGCATAGTTAGGGTCCGTTGGTCTAACTTCTGATGCTGTTACGAATGTAGCAAAACAAGCATTCTCAATAAGAAACAGAGAAAAACTCACCCATAATTCCAAGGAAATCATAAGGTCCCATAAAAAAAGAATAGAACCCAGTAGGTATGTACCTTCTTTAAAGCGCACTAATCGACTAGGTTTCCCAAAGTAACTGGAGAACCATTCAGCTGCTTCAGCTCCTTCATCATATGCAGAGCCAGACCATTCCCACACAGAGACATCATCAATTGTGGAGCGTTCCGCAGCAAGTGGGATCTTCAATGGGTCCATTCCTGGTGCTCTGATAACTGCAATTTGTAGTGGGTCAAGTAAAGACAGCATATTCAAGAAGTGAATTAAAAATGCGTCACAATGCACATTTGAGCCTGCCATATCCATAGAACCGATAAGGCGGCATATAGTTCTTGTTCTTTTCCATAGCTAATGAACAAGTATATCTCAATATGTAACTACTGATTTTTATTGACTATCAATCAGAATTCCAGTAATTGAATCTGTTAGAAGCACTTGAAATGTTATGTGACATATCAGGACAAAGGACAAAACTAGCAGCAGTTTATGTTCTCCCTTTCTGGATCAATCAACTCTTACCTTAATAGGGCTGTAAAATTTAGTAACAGTATAAGGTTGCAGAGGTACACTCCAACTCAGCAAAATTAACAGTTACAACTAGCCGTAGGATTTTGAAGAATTGTACATGGAGAGAGCCAGATACATGAGCTGCAAAATAGAGATGGTGCGATGTGATGGACAAATACAGTACCCAAATGAGCGTCAGCCGTGGGCTGCCAGTCCTCGGCGAAGGCCTCCGGCGGCATCTCCACCTCGACGAGCGCCATCTTGGGCTCCACTCGCTGGGTGTAGGCTCTCCCTTTGGAATTCACAACCAGCCATTGCCGATCCCACCTGAACCCTGCCCAGCATCAAAATTAAACGCAGACATCTCAGCTCGGGGTGGAGGGTGGGAATTGAGGCTCTGGTTAGGAAAAAGATGAATTTTTTTCCTGGGGAAGCACTAGGGAGATTGACTAAGCTAAGGAAAAGAATGCCATGGATTGCAGCTGGCCAGTGGAGGTGCCGTACCAGTGGCGGTGATGGGGGCCTGGGGCACGGCGATACCCCTGCAGGACTTGATCGGGTATATGAGGATGGATTTGACCGTCGCCGCCGGCTCCGGCGAGCCGCCGCCAAGGACGGAGGAGAGGAATGACACGGCTTTGTCCATGGGTACTGGTGAGTGGAAGGTGTGAGGGAACAGCAGCTAGCAACTTGCAGAGAGCAGTGGCAGTGGAACGACAAGGTCGCGCGGCTGCAGCAAGAAATTTTCTTTTTAATACTACCTCCGTCGTTCAGATATACATGCCATTCTGGGCACAGTAAGAATAGCTGGAAAGTTAGGTGCACTAAAAACAATGAGATAGAGGAAAAAAGAGTAATTGTGAATGGAGAGAATAGGAGACTGGCAATTTGTCCTCTCACGCTGTGCTGATTGTGACATTTGACAGTGGAAGATTTTATTTTTTGACAGTGGAAGATCCTGACAAATGAGTTGAGATTGTCTTTCGCTCTCCCTGTGACACAGACCTGTTCTGTCTTGGCACGCATCCGAAATACCCAATCATGAGGTTATCTTAGCAATAGAACTACTGTCTTATTAGTCATATTTGGTATTTTCTCCTCCTCAAACTATATAAAAAAATTTGGTGGATCCACGCAACTTTTTGCCCGCATCAACGTTCTCCAAGTTCCCCGCCATCACCTTTCTAACCCTAGCCACCAGCCGCCGATGCCATCCCCCCCACCCCACGCAGGCGGTGGTCTCGGAGTTTTCCTAGATGTGGGGCAAGTGCCGCCTTCCCTCCGGTCGCCAGCGTCGCCGTCGTTCTCGCTGCCGTCAGCGTGCTACTCGTCAACGCAGGCCGATAGGATTCGCAGGTGAGCCCCAGTAAAATAAAATCTTCCTTCGATTTCCTCCCTCCCAACTCTTCCTTCGGCGAGGATGACCCAGTCCGGGCTCCTGCCGCCAGATCTGAGGCTCTCCTGGTCGAATCTACAGTGGTGTGCCCCGGATCCATGGTCCTCAACGCCTTCCCCCGCCGGCTGCCCTCCCCTCAATCTGGGAGTACCCGGATTCGCCGCCAACATCGTCTCCATAGCGCTTGTTTGCGGGAACGGCCGGATCCGCCTCATCCGCCTCGCCACCACCCCCCATGCTACCTGCCACGCGCCGCCCCTCTTTAGTGAGGCTCGTCGGTTCTTCCTCAGAAGCAGCCGTGCCATGGGCGCCAGCTGGGAGGGCTACGGGCCTGTGCACCGCGTTCGTCCTCCGAGCACCGATGCGAACCTTTACCGACATACCATTCTCCAACACCAACGACATCGAGCTACAACCTCATCGGTACCTGCTTCCTCGATGTCCACGACGAAATTTTGCACTCGCCGTCTCTCAATAGGCACCGACCGCTACGGATGCTCAGTCGATTGCGACTCAGAACCAGTAAGCCTGGCTTCAAGAGATCCGCCATCCAGAGGAGTTGTTCTTGCCTACCTTCTGCATCCGGATGAAGTACAACCACATCAAGTTTCTCCAGCGATAGACATTCTTACAGGCACAACACTCCTCGTCCAACCTCAGCTAATGCAGCGAGGCCCCTCAGGCGATCTTCCGACAGCCAGTCCGCAGCAGCTCTTGGGCTTGATTGTTGTTTCTTAGCTTTTGCCTTTTGCTATGTACTTCACGTGACTGAGTCTGTTCGGACGTGTGTACTTTGCACTGGCATGCTTATCGGTCTTGTGTTTGGTGCAATGCGCTGTACTATACTCTTCTTGTTAGAGTGTAAATCCGGGGGTTACATCTGTAATTTGTCTTGGATAAAATACAGACACCATTAGTATATAAAAAACTATATTTTTTTTTATTTTGGACACCATAACTAAGAAGATGTGGAAAAGAGGCACGTGAAATGATGATTATTGAAGAGTGAAATGCACCGGGAGTTCTCGAACTTGTCCCAGGTTCTCGTATAGGTCCTAGTACTTTCAAATTTTTCTTGGTCATTGAACTTGTCATGGGTTCACATCTAGGTCCCGCTACTTTCAAATGTTGATTTCTGAGTACTTGAACTTATCCCAAGATCCATATAAGTCCTATAGAAGTCTCATTTAGGTTTAAATCATAGGAAAAATATATTTTTCTTATTTCTAAAATATAAAAATTTGCAAAATCATAATTTCAAATTATGCACATTTTTTGAAATTATGATTTTATGATTTTGCAAATTTCATATTTTGAAAATTATTTTATCAAGGTGGTAATTTGGACCTAGATGAGTTTTTTAGCAAGTTCTGGGACCTAGATGAGAACCCGAGACAAGTTCAAATATCCAGAAATCAACAATGAGAGTACCGGAGCCTAGATGAGAACTCAAGACAAGTTCGAGGACCTATAAATCAACATTTAAGAGTACCGGGATCTAGATGAGAATCCGAGACAAATTCAAGGATTTCTGGTGCATTTCACTCATGGTTGAATGAGGAGAGAGAAATAAACAGACATGAACGATGCACTAGGAAGTGAGAATGGAGAGAGAGATGCATTAGAAGTGAGAAATATCTACTCATATATTTTAGCAAAAAATCTGAATGCCAGGCATGTTTATATTTTGAAACGGAAGTAGTAACTGGCATGATGACATTAAACAAAGAGTATAGTGCATGGCGGTCTCCGAATTTGTTCGAAGGTGCCATCTAGGTCTCTGAACTCTTAATTTGTACGTTCATGTCCCTAAACTTGATAATTGATTCATATGAGGTCTCCATAATTAGCGTTGATTGCCTTCTTAGTGTCTTTCGTGGTAGCTATATGAGTATTACTCTTGAGTGTCTGATTTCTTTCCCTTTTCATTTTGACGTGGGCTAGATAGTCATACAAATTGTGAGTTGACAAAATTGAATAAGATGAATATTTCAAACATGCCGAGCTAAATAGCACTCCGAACAAGTTCGAGGACCAGCAATGCATTTCACTCTTAAACAATCATTGAAAAAACTGAGGGAGTAATTTTAAACTTATGCACATAGAACTCGTGCTTGTAATCATTGTAAAGATCTGTAACCTTCCTCGATCTCGATCCGTTTCCTTTTCATGGAAGCGCTCCATAGAACATCAGAAGTTCTCTGAGCAGCCAACATGCCTGAAACTTAGGAAAGATATGCTGTTTTCAATTATGGTTACAGCAACGACATAATCTGTTGGAGTAGCAAGCAGCTGTGATATGAGTCTGTGTTTCAAAATGGACAATTTCAAATAGTAAGAAACAAGGTGTTTGTTGCACTGCAGCGACTACCGCACTCATCAGGGAAAGACCAGGCCATAAGGCAACCCAGAGTTATCAGCTCTTCTCCATGAAGCTCTAGTCTCAGCGTACGTCAGGTCATATTGTTTGGGTTGGCAACGAAAAGCAAGTAGCCCAGACTTGCACAACATACAGAAGAGCTTTTGGCATGCCATAATTAAAGATGAACTCCAAACTAGGATTAAAATTGGGAGTATCTGAATTTTGATGAGCAAACCAACATGTCTGAACTGCAACTTTGACAGGCATGATTCACATGCAAATTAAGCTGAACACAGGTATGTGGTATGATCTTTATTGCGCTAAACAGCAATTGCAGACTTGCAGTCTCTATTATAATTACACAGCAGTTGCTACATAGTCCTAATTCAGGCTGGCACTACATCAGAAGAAGAAAACGAGTGCAGAACATAAACTGGATCTCCAACCTTGATGATCCTTCCGTTGCCATTTGCTGACAGAGATTCCTTGCAGACTAGATTTTGCCCAAAGTACACCTACAAAAATCAATAAATTTGTGATCTTTTAATGACTTAGGCCATTGAGCAGCTATTTTCTACCTCTTGAAGTCCACAGATAAGATGCTGTAAAATGGTCTAACGGCATCTAAAAGGAGGTAGGTTGCAAGTGCAACAGACAATTACCTGCCGTTTATTTTTGGGGCTTAGGCGCAACACTTCACCGGACCGAAATGTCTGCAGAGTTTCAGTTGGTTCCGTTGGGTGAGGTATTCCATTATCTTGATCAATAGTAGGCACCTGAGAGACGGAGCAGAAAAATAAGAAAATTGATAAAGTCCAAAGCTAATAATAACCTGGTGCATATCATTGTCCACCGTATGTCGCAACTTCACACACACAAAAAAAAAAAAAAGAAACACAGGAGCTGCACTTCTTTGTATTAGAGACACAAAAGGTAATCCAACTGTGCAGGAAATAATACTTTTTTCACACCACGGTACCATATGTTGTTGCCAATTTCTTACAATTCCAATAATAAAGAGATAAGAAACAAGAAAGCAAATAACAAGTTATAGAATATTAATCATAAAAGGTTGTTGAACAATTGATTGCCAGTCATGTATCATTTTCCCTTTGCGACAGAAATTGCATAATTAACTTTGCAGCTAGGAGAGTGAAGTCATATTATCAGGGTCCACTAATTTTACCTTGCAACGGCCACATAACTTCACACCTAGAAACGTTATTTTGTTTATCTTTATTGTTTTCCAGAGATCCTCTGAGTATGGACGACATCCATCCACCAAAATACTGCCGAAAGATATCATCTTTTTTAGAAAAGGGAGCATAGTAATTACAGTTAATTGGTGAATACTCCAGTAAGCAGCTGTAGTTGTTATCAACCAGAAGAAAAGAACCCAACAAAGAAGTTGTTAAGAAACTATAAGTGCATAATTTTTTCCGATGGAAATTATATAAGTGCATAATGTGTTGCTCACTTTGGTCTGAAGCGGTTGATTGGAATAGGCTCCTTAAGGATCTCGTTTAGTGCATCCAGTGAGCCCTGAATTCAAATGTGAATTGTCATCTAGTTTTGTATTTAGCCACATCTGCAGAGAGCAAACATTCGGATAACAGTAAATGTATGAACGCTACCTGGGATGCTATCAGAAACGGGAAGCCATCAGAAAACATGGTTTTGTAACCTCGAACGTAATCAGGATCAGTCTGTCTAGTTTCCGACACTGTCAAATATATAGCAAAGTAAAGCATTCTCCGTAAGGAACAGAGAATATATCTTCTAGCAGACAGCTCCGGGGAATTGACAAATATTTGAGACAGGGAAAACGAACACAGAGTATTGTACCTTCTTTAAAGCGCACTAGTCGAGTTGGGTTCCCAAAGAAAGTGGTGAACCATTCAGCAGCTTCAACTCCTTCATCATATGCAGAGCCACACCACTCCCACACAGAGACATCATAAACTGTTGTGCGATCAGCGACAAGGGGGATCCTTAATGGGTCCATTCCTGGTGCTTTAATAACTGCAGCATGTAGAGGCTCCAATTAAACATTCTTTTTTAGGAATATCTTTTGGAAAATAAAATTGAAATGGTATCACGGTGGAAATTTGAGGAGGCCATCTTTATAGAAACTACCAAGTTTTGTCAGACATGAAATTAGTACTACTTCCGCAGCAAGCAAGTCGAACACATTTCATTCAATATGCATCACAAATCATCATGTCCCACGAAACGAGTCCGTGAGAAGAATTTAAAATGATATACAAAGAACCAGGACAAATTCAATGGGAAACTATCAGAATTTCTGTTATCATTTTCAAATCATTTCAATCTGCCCATTTAAAACTGTATCGCGACATTCTACATTCGCGAATGAACAGTTGTAGAGCACGTTTACTGTCAGAATATTTCTGCAGGTTGTTGTAGCAAATCAACAGTAGTTGCGATTGCAGGACCCGAGAGAACCAGGGAAATAAGCTGCAAAGAAGAGGTGTGTGACGGAGAATGAGCAATCAGGTAAGGTAGATACCCATGTGATCCTCAGGCGTTGGCTGCCAGTCCTCAGCGAAGGCCTCCGGCGGCATCTCGACTTGGACAAGCGCGAGCCTGGGTTCCACCCTCTGGGTCAAGGCTCTCCCTTTGGAGTTGACCAGCATCCACTGCCGATCCCACCGGAACCCTGCTCAGCAAGTTCAGTGCTGAAAAGATGGCATCTTTTCGAGGAAAGAAATGGCGAAGCCGGAGGCAAGGCAAGGTACCTGTGTCGGTGATGGGAGCCTGGGGCACGGACATGCCCCTGCAGGACTTGATGGGGTACACGAAGATGGACTTCACCGTCGCAGACGGCTCCGTCGAACCCCCGCCATCGCCGCCGGCGAGGAGGGAAGAGAGGAAGGACGCGACCTTCTCCATTAAGTGGCAGCCGCCGCAATAGTCTGCTGGTGAAGCGGGGAGAGCCAAGGTGCCTGTTGGTTCGGTGCCTGCCGTGTGTTATCCGTACGTCGTCGGTCGTCCGACTCACTGGCTGTGAGCCTGTGACTGTTTGTCGCCGCCCTGCGAGCTGCGACCCATCCAAAAATATCGAACCAGGAAGGTAATTTACAGTTCCAAATGAATGTGTGTTGATGATCACGGAGGTGAGATAGAGGGATAAACTGTCCATTGCACCGTGCACGACAACCTAATGCTACGGCTGACTGCAAAGAAAAATCACCGCTCCTTTGGGTCACTAACTCAGTACAGCCTGTTCTCAGCAAGTGTCACAAGGTCTTTGCCACGGTGTTACACTGTCACCTGAACACTGTCCCCAAGCTGTTTGACAAGGATGGTGCATTTGCACCCAGTACGTCTGAAGATACGGAGTTGGCATCGTTTTTCGAGATTCTGAGGGGCAACAGGTACTAATATCGTTTTTATAAAAACATAGTATAAACACAGCCGTTTGTATGTACACGCATTCATATTCACCATCTTATAAACGCGCGCACATGCACGCATACACTACCCACATAAACGTTTTTAAAGGACTAGATGACTGGTTTTGAGATTCACGAAATCAACGTAAACATCCAGTTACTACTATCTTGGCGTGTATTTGAGGAAGTACCGCAAGAAATTTGAATTATGAATATCTTATGGCAACACACAAAAATGTTGTTTCTTTATTGTATTTATACATTTCATACGGGTTTAGTGACAAAATTGTGTCACTAAGACCAGCTAGAAATCGTCATAAATTAGTCTAATGTTATAATACGAGGTAGACCGTCACGTGTTTCGACGTTTGTCGCTAAGTTTTCTTTCATGCTACACTTACAAGCATTGTCGATCCCACAGCCAATATTTTGTGAGGAAAGGAAGAAAAAGTCGCTCCATCTTGTTTCAAACCCATGAACATATTTAACATCTCTTGATTTTCAAGTTCTGCAATAAATTAAAATTTTATTAAATTTAACTAGGGAGTTAACATTTTTATTAGGCAAAAAATATTGTCTAAAATAAATTAAATAATTTAGGTTGTTGTAAAATTATGTACCTTTCAAATAATGCACAATGATATCAACCCAAAAGGATATAAAGATTCCAATCTTGTGCAAGCACTTCTAGTGATCAAAGTAAAGTCAAGTTGTTATTAGTCAACCAAATGAGCTATTGAGTAAACCACGCCTAAAGAAAAAAGAGGTCGGCACAAGAAGTTTAAAGCGACAAAAAAAACTTGGTCTGATGACTGATGGCAAGCACAATGGGAGGAAAAAAGGGCAAAGCAGAACTCGGTTGCAAAAAGAAGTGTCAATCGTATTTCATTTTTTTAGAAAAGTGTGTGTCCTAGCATTATAATTCAGTTCCATGTGTTTTCTGAATCTTTCTGATTTTCTTTTCTTGCTAGGTAGGGGAGTAAGCCTGAACCATAAATTCTTTCACTTAACTAACGACGGGAGCAAATATTGGTCGCTGAAAATTTAAAGATTTTTTTCTCAATACGCAAGAGATGTATATTTTTGTATCAAGAAGTTGCCAAGCGACAGATTACAACGTAATAGTATTTCATGATCCCACACAACACAACAATAGTAGCACCGCGAATTTACAACATGAGGTTTCTGTTCTGACTACTCACGAAAAGCCGCCATACTAACCACTTCAACCACGACGACCCCCCCCCCCCCCCCCCCCCACACACACACACACAACGCCCCCGCGCGCGGAGATAAGTCTTGATTGTACATTCGTCCAAGCACGAATCTCAAACACCGTTCTATCGAAACGGCCCTATCCAGCTGACGCCCTACATATACTATCCACCTTGATTTTTTGTTTTTTGTTTTTTGAGGGACATATGATCCCCCTTGAATTTTTTTTTTAGGGACATATGATCCACCTTGATCACTGCATCACTCCTTGGGCCATATCACAGGTAGGGCTGGCCCTGGGCCAATGCGAGCGGTAGGGCCGCACCGAGCCTCCAGAATCCAGGGGCCCCGATCTTAGTCAAGGCCTGGCCCAGTAGCCTGTCCGTCCAATTCAGAATTCCAGCCGAGCAAGAATAAAAAAGGCCGAGGCCCATTGTCCATCAGGCCACCATTGTGCAAGAACAAAAAAGGCCGGCCCCAATATTTGCACTCTTGCTACATGCAGGCCTGCCTACGGCTCACCTCCTCTGGACACCCTTCCCTCCTCCCTACGCCGTGGTAGTGTTGCGCCTGCCTGCCGCTCCAGCCGCCACCGATCGCCTCATCGCCAATTCGCCATCCGTTTCGGCGACTCAAGGACCAAGGTTGATCGCCACTGCCGATCGCCTGATTCTAGTTCTCGCTTCTCTCCCTTCATCTCTCAAGGTTAGAGATCCCGAATCCCTAAATTCTAATAGAATGTTCTCCCTTCATCTCTCAAGATTGGAATTTTTATTTCAATTGGGTCCTTCATTTTTCATCTTTTCGTGTTCAATTTGATTGGAATGTTTATTTCAATTGGGGCCGTCATTTTTCATCTCGCACGGGGCCAACAAATTCTCAGGGCCGGCCCTGATCACAGGTTAGATGCATGCGCCCAAGGCCCCGTTTATGTTAGTCAATTAATTGATCAGAAATTGTATTGATTAACACATGTGCGTATGTTAACTCCTCTTTTCATCTTTGATGTACAAGCGTATCAGGTTCGTGATCTACTGCTATCCCAAGTTCCATGCTATGTCTTTTGCCTTCTGCATATGGGGTTACATAATTGGATTATAGTTATGGAAGTCTTATTAATAAGAAAAAAATAAATATATAGATGGTCGAACTCAATCTCAGAAAGGGGCTACTGATAGGTTTATTGTAAGAGAATCACAATGTCCTTCCGACTAATCAGAAATTGATGTATGTTGCTAATATGCTCCTGATAATAACGAGACAAGAAATAGAAAACCTTGTTGATGAAATTCTTTTTGGTACCACAAATAATGAGTAGCTAATAATCATAGTACGAAATTACAGGTTGTTGTTTTGACACCAGAATTTTAGGGCCTTGGTAAGGACTTCGAACGGGGCCCTGAATTCTCTGGGACGGCGCCATGTACCTCACACCCTGTGGCCGAACAAAGCGGAAGCGTCCCGTCGATGTCCGGCCGGAGTCAAACTCCGCATCGGAGATGGAGGTGGGGACGGAGGATAAGATTGAGGAAAAACAGAAGAAGAAAAAGAGGGAGAAGGGAAGGGGAGCTGGGATTCTGACGAACAAGCTCTTCTCGGAGCTTCCCATCTCCGAGCTCACTGCCAGGGCCATCAGCGAGATGAACTACACCCACCTCACCGAGGTCACTCTTGCCGTCCGGCCTACGTCTAAAATTTACCATTACATTGATCGCCACTGAAAGGATCTACGATTCTCTTATGCAGAATTGTTGTGCTAGCTAGTTCAGTACTGATCTATAGTTAACGGCGAGTTTGATTGTTTGATGATCTACAGATTCAAGCTAAGTCGATACCACATCTGATGTCAGGAAGTGATGTGATGGGTGCAGCCAAGACTGGCTCAGGAAAGACCCTTGCGTTCCTTATACCAGCAGTCGAGCTGCTCTATCACTCAAGGTTCTCCCCGAGCAAAGGGACAAAAGTCATTGTAATTTGCCCGACTAGGGAGCTTGCCATCCAGGTATTATTTTATTTTATTTTTGGTTTACTTGGACGACTGTTAAAAGGTTTATGACTATCAAAACATTCAAGAACTTGTTGTCAGAATCGCCTGCGTCATCTGAGATAGGATATTTTTCTAAGACAATGCTAGTGCAGTGGATAACGTTGTTCATGTTATGTTGATTTTTAAGACAAGGAACAGAAGCCGCATTTCGTAGTGCCAATGTGCTAGAGTCAGATATCAGCTAATCTGCTTAACTTGGAAAATTATCCTTTTGTTGAGTATTTCAAATTTGTGTAGATGCTGAAGCTATGTATCTACTGTTGATAATTAGTGACTCGATCGCATCTATGTATTTCACATTTTCACTATCCTTGATCATTCTTTCATGTGCTCTAGACATACAATGTTGCCAACAAATTAATGAAGTATCACTCACACACTCTTGGATGTGTAATGGGTGGTACTAACATGAAACCTGACGTCGAGCAGCTTGCAAAAGGGATCAATTTATTAGTTGCAACACCAGGCAGGCTTCTAGACCATCTTCGAAATACCAAACATTTCGAGTACACGTGCCTAAAGGTAAATATTGTTCTGACTTTCACTTTCAATTGTCACATTAAATATATATGAACAAGGTGAACAATCCATTTTTATCTCATAGTTTGGATCACCAGTCACTTGATTATATAAAATAAGAGTAAATTTCGCAATCCTACAACTATTTCGACACTTGTCGCAGAAAACTACAACTTCTAGAACATGTCGTAAAAAACTACAACTATTTTTACACATAATTGCAAAAACCTACAATTTTTTCACCAGCCCAATGGCTGACAAGTGGGTGCCCTACATGTCATAGAGACTGACAGGTGAACCCATGGCGAGAATGTTGTAGGTTTATGCAACTTATGCTGAAATAGTTGTAGGTTTAGTTTTAGTTCTTTGCAACTATAATAAAAATAGTTGTAGGTTTTTGAAAATTTTGAGCGTGTTACCTTTTCTTTTGCCCATGACTAGAGTGAATGTGCTTGTTGATATTGAATTGGAGTATAGATCAATTCAGCTTGGGTATGGACATGTAGTTTTCTCTGAAGCAGCACATGCAGAACACTGCATTTGTTACCCACAATTTTCAGCATTCACTGTTGATCCTGAAATATGCGAGGGGGGTTAAACTGTTGAGGAAGTGGTTGATAAATATTTCTCCACCATAGCCATGAACACATTATATTATTCTGTTCTCTAATGGACACATACATAAATATGTTATTATAATTTGCCGGATGGGCTTAATAATGCTGCCATTTCTGCAGAATCAAGCTTGCCCCGAAGAACAAAATGCTGTTTCAACTAGGCTGGGCTGCCCATGGACAGTTACATGCTTTGCATGATCTCTATTTGCAGCATGATGCCCCCTTTAGGTTGTAGGAACTTTCTTGAATACTTTGTTTTTCTTATGAAATTGAACTGTTTCTTGTGAAATTTATGTACGATTCGGTGAAATTTCTACGTTTCAAAACGATCCTCAGAATATAGATCCTTATTCATAACATTTTGTTTGTATTTTGTAGTGCCTTATAATTGATGAAGCTGATCGCATACTTGAGACAAACTTTGAGGAAGATATGAAACAAATATTTAAACACCTTCCTTGGGTATATGACCATCTCACCATCTACAATTTCATTTCATAAGTATACATATATTTAAGCTTCCTACTTACATAATAGTGTATATTGTCTTGGAATTTTCATGTATCATATGCAGGATAGGCAGACTGTTCTTTTTTCTGCAACTCAGACACAAAGGGTCAGTGGACTGTTACTCATCTTATTTAAGTGTTTCCTCTTTTCTTCCAGCATCTCTGATTATCGTGTTGACACAGGTTGAAGATTTCGCGAAGTTGCTATTTGGGAAAAGTAAAGAACGAAACCCTGTTTATGTTGAAGTTGATGATACTATGGTATGGAGATTTATTTACCATGCTGTTCAACAATCCTTTCAAGATTCTTTTGAATTCGTTGGTAGGAGATATAAGCTGTGATGCTCTGACAGGCTACCGTCGAAGGCCTGGAGCAGGGGTATTGTGTTGTTTCTAGCGAGAAAAGGTTTCTGATGCTGCACCATTTCCTGAAATGCTATAAAGAGAAGAAGATCATGGTCTTCTTTTCATCATGTAATTCAGTTAAATTCCACGCACAACTTTTAAATGCGATCAAGATAGATTGCTTCGAGATCCATGGGCAAATGAAGCAGCAGAAACGAAGCAGTACATTCTCAAGCTTTCACGGAGCAACGAAAGGCATCCTATTATGCACTAATGTGGCAGCGCGTGGACTTGATATTCCTGATGTGGTTAGGATTTGACCTTTAGTTTTTAAACCGTTTTATTTGTCTGCCCTCCTAACCTAAGGATCTGTTGCCTTTTTAGGATTATGTTGTGCAGTATGATCCTCCAGATGAACCAAAGGTTAGTGATCCTGAATGGTGCCAAAGAAATCCTCTGACCGTCACTTTTGCTAACTTTACATTGGAACTTATTTTGCAGGATTACATTCACAGAGTAGGTCGTACTGCCCGTGGTGATAAAGGCAAAGGAAGGGCCTTACTTTTCTTACTTCCAGAAGAACTAAAGTTACTTATTTACCTGAAGGTATATACTTGATGTTACGGTAACATAACTTTTAAGCCTGGTAACCCGTCTAGCGTTTAGACGCGAATTATAAACATAATTACTCTTTGACAGAATATTGGTCAAAATATGCATTGTTTGACTTCTCCTATAAAATGCACGACCTGTACAAAATGAATGGAGGGAGTGACGCATATTCAATATTTTCTGCAGGAAGCCAATATTTCTGTGAAAGAATATGAGGTCAGTAAAAAGCATGAGCCGGAATTGAAATTGCAAAAATGCCTTGTGAGTGCCTCTTGAACAACCGTTGAAATGTGTCAATCCCTTAAATTTAAATGGTTAGTATTATGACTCAAGTTTTTGAACAGGAGAATATTGTTTGTGGGAATTACTTCCTAAAACATTCAGCGACAGAGGCATACAAATCATACATTTTGGCATACAACTCACACTCTTTGAAAGACATTTTTAACGTCCATGGACTTGATCTGAAGGTAAGCGAAATTCTTTCTTATTCTCTGTTTTGTATTTGGTTTATTCTCATTGTCTATATGGTCTGGGTTTCCTTTCATTCCAAGTTGAAATTCACTACTCTAAATGTTGGAAGGCAAGTATGTTGGGGGCACATTTCTATCTCTGGCTGCATATTTGTTCTTGATTATAAGTAGAATGACAACTATTGTTTCCTTAACTTTACTGGGAACTTTCTTTATCCATTGAAAGTACGTCTAGCTGATGATGAAAAATAGTGCTCCGTTTCTTTGTTATTGATGTTAGTTAGTTTAAAATGAACTAACCAACGTAAGAAAAAAATAACTGGAGAGAATATTAGTCAATTGGTGTAATATAAGGTCTTTCAGATATAGAAAAAGTAGCATAGCGTGTGCATAATTCCTTCGTTGTGGATCTCGCAGAAAGTAGCGGCATCGTTTGGTTTCAGGGAGCCTCCAAAGGTGTATCTGGGCCTGGATAGCAGTGCATCGAAGCATCGGGACAAGAGTAAGAAAGTCAACGGAGGCAAGAGGCATGGTATCGGCCCTTCAAACCCTTACGGCAGGAATGGTGGCGCCCAGCGGTTTGCAAGATTCTAGCAAGCAAGAAAGGGTTTGGATCCCTTCTTGAAGTAGCATTATTGTAGCATAGTTAATTAGCAAGTGTTACAACTCCATCGTGGTTCGGTGTCTTCTTGTGTTGTGCTTTTTATATTATCTAGCTACGAGCTCCTTTGTCTTGTATGAATGCAGATGGCCCTTTCTTCAAAACAAACAAACAAGTCAGAGAGAGAGGTTTGTTCAACAACTATATATATAGGTTCAGGAAATTTCATGTCTCGCTGGTAATGTGATCCCTGACCAAGGAAGATGTACTTACTAGTGGCCTCGGCTCGTCATCCACAGTTGTTAACGACGGATGCACGACTACTCGTCCAAAATATCCATTCAATGACGAGGGTAATGACAGTAAGCCATTATAGACGTTTTTGAGCCATTGTCCTTATGTCACTTTATAATTCTAGGTTGGTCGTACAGCGGCAGCTACCCACCTTCATATCGTGCTTTGTGGAAAGTCGCTACCCTGAGGATGGGTGCGTATTACATCTGACAGATAAAAGTTCACTTGCAAACCCCACACGCGCATGTTCATTGCTCTAGCTGTTTTTTTTTTTTTTGGTTAAACATTGCTCTAGCTAATTAATCTATTGGGTATATACACAATTGCTGCCACAAACAAACCAATACAAAATATTCCAAGAACAAAACATCATTCAAGATGCTGCAATCTGTTGCGTATATTTACGATAGGATTTGGAAGCATGGTCATCGTCTTGGAAGCCGGGATGTAGGGTACCGCAGAGCAAGGTGTTCCTCTTTCCTGCAAGGGAAAAAAAAAGAGAACCGTGTTTAGCTTCTTGCAACTTCACCATTCCAAGTTTCCGACTATTTTGGTGTGCATAAAAACACTGCAATCTCATCGCTGTTTGAACAACAGAATCTCCGAACAAACTCACATCGGGAAGACAATGCAGAGCAGCGTGAGAAGCAGCGCCAGCAGCAGGCAGGCCATGCCGACCAACACGTACGCGCGGCCGAGGAAGTTGTTCTTCCCGCCCAGGACGCCGGCTGTGGACAGCACCAGCGCCTTCTTCCCCCCGTAGCTGTACGAGTTGAAGTTGTTCTGCGTCGTCACTGTGATCAGCTCGTCGGGATGGAGGTCCACCTCGATCCTTCCATACAGCTTCCGGAATGTCGGCAGCGCTGCAGTCCGCATCCAGACCATCAGGTCTTCCTGCTTACTCAGCTGTTCAAATTGCAACACAAATTTAATAACGGCAGAAGTTGCAGCTCATGTTTTGTCTCCCTGAAAAACTAGGCCTCAAACTTGGAATATTCGTTGGTTACAGTAGGAGAGCTTACAGGTTTGTTCGGATCAAGCCTGCCGCCGCCAATCAGAGTCCCGTTCTGAAAGTTTCTTGGATAAACATGCTTGCCGAAAATGTGCTCTCTTTCGCTCCTCCATGAAATACCTTGCTTGTTAACCATCAGCGTCTCATTGCCCCGGGCAAAGCTGTACGTGTCATTAAAGAGGCTCCAAGCTACGAGTCCGCAGGGAACAATCGGGTTTCCGTGCACAGTAGCTTCAGGTTTGCAAGATCGTGTATCGTTGACATTCTTGGGATACCTCAGCTGCGTATCACTACGGCTCTTCACATACCTGAGTTTCAACATGCATTCTTCAGTTCAAGAGTAGTTTACCTTCTGTGCAAATTGATCAGTAAAAAAAGCAGCCACATTTCTACCTCCTATGGTTCTGGTAGAACTTATCAAGTTGATAATATATGTAAATTGGCACCTTCATATCCTTGGGGACCTACTAGGAAAAAGAGAAACCTCGTACTATCAATACTTTTTCCTTTGTACAGAAAATGCTGCACGCCTGCCCCTCTCTACTTCCAGATGAGAAATGTTTTACCTTGAGAAACATTGTGCAGGTCTTATCAATCGAAGGATCTTGGATATAAGCAACTTTGTTGTCGAGCATTCTTTCAGGTACACATAACGTTTCGTATTGATAAACCACTTCCACGACCTATTTGAAAGCAGATTGTGATTCCAAACTTCAGTTTCCAACTTTGAACAACCAAACATTAAAGATGGATTTATATATGAGGGGATCACAAACAAAACTTACCTTATTTGATGCTGAGATACAAGCAAGGCCAATAGGAATGAAGATTAAGCCCACAAACACAAGCACAGGAACAACCTGATTGTGCAAAGTTATAAATAGTCATCAGATATGAACTTATACACGATACTCATGTTGGGTTTGGAAAAAAAAAAACCCCTATAATAATGAGTTATGGACAATCAATTGAGCTCACCATCTGGGGCGTCAGTATAGGCTTGCATGCTGGAAGCTGCTGCTGAGTAAATGGATGATCTTCAATGGATAACAGAATAGATGCCAGTTAGCACTTGTTCCAAATTTAAACAAAAAAGATAACCATGATAGAATCCCATTATACAAACTATAGTTAAGGCTACTTCTAGCTTCACAACTCGGAATTCTCTAATCTGACAAACCAAAGTTAGTATTGCAGTTTGAAGCAAATCAAGTCATACATATTCACAATCTGTAATAACCCCAAAAACATGGTAGTCTTATGTAGTCTCATAAAAGGAACAATAACTCAGGAGCTTATGTAGTCAATCAATATTTTACTAACATTTTATCTCCAAATCTGCAAAGCTTTTTGAAAAAAGAAAATCAAAAAGCAAAGTACAGATATCATACATACTATACTAAATATCGACACGGCCTGCATAGAACAGCTCAAGCTCCAAAGCATACAAAGGGCATCAATACTTGTAAAATCAAGCATACAAAACATACAAAGGGCAGCAATACTTGTAAAATCAAGTAACTGCAGTTGATGTTGATAAGAAAAAATCAGGTAGGAGAAAGAAATACAATTCTTGGTTCTTTGACTGAGAAGAGATTACACTGAGGCCTGTTGCGCTTCTTCATGTTGACTGCTGAGCCATCCTCGCCGGAGGTTGGTCCGGCAGCATCACCGTTTGCCGAAGGCATTGCTGTCTTCGGAGAAGAAAGTGCCTTTCTGAAGACCCCGGTCCTGTAACCGCTTCAAGAAACGCAAGAGAAAAGCTGGAAAGGCTTAATGCCCCATATGCCAGGTACTAGTTCCAGGAAAGCTTCGCAAGGAGGGTACAAAAGGTGGGAAATCATTAAGCAGGTTTAGGAGTAGAGACGAAGCAAGGAACTAAAAAGATATAGAGAGACAACCTGTCCTTCAGAGCGTCAGGGAAACCAGAAAGGTAAGGATCACCTAACCCAACTGTCCACATCACTTCTCCCCCCTTTTGCAACATTTTGGTTTCTCTGGCTCGTCCTCGGATATTAGATCA
This sequence comes from Eragrostis nindensis, assembly GCA_012490785.1. Lineage (NCBI taxonomy): Eukaryota > Viridiplantae > Streptophyta > Magnoliopsida > Poales > Poaceae > Eragrostis > Eragrostis nindensis. Next base: position 27,543 of record JAAXCT010002318.1, read on the forward strand.
ACCTGTGTATCTGCATCCACTAAAAATACTGCTATATTCAGATGTACTTATCAACAACCGAGTAAAGAAATATGAGCTCACTCTGTGGGGCCCATGGCAGTTCGAGTTTGTTGAAACCAAATGGGCTCATGGTTTGCATAACACAGAATAAAAAGGATCATCCTGAACAGTGTCACGAGGAGGGATGGCAGGACACAGACAATATTTACAGCATTGCAGATCAGAGCACAAAGACGAATGATGTAAAATATCAACCGGCATAAAGTTTACAATTTCACCAAGGCAAAAACTTGCATTGCCTACCTCAACCTAGCATAACTTGACCCACTTTGTAATAAACAACTTTTGAGACCAACATTAACTACAGAAATGCGACATTTAGCAGTCAAGTGACGCCATCGACAGACATTGAGCTTCTTGCTGCTGAAGCTCAGCCTTGGCATGGCACTAGCTTAATGAAGCTCCAGATGAATTTCCTCCCATGTCCTTCCTATACCTTAATATCTCAACACCTAAATAGTCGATAATTCCTTGTACAGCAACATGAGGTTTCCCAACTTGCACTCGGACAGCAGAGATTTGAGGGAACTGAAGCAATGAGGCACTTGCAATCCGGTGAGCCACTGACTCCAGAAGATTCTGTGATGGGCCTTCAACCACATCCTTGACAATTCTGCAGCACAAGGACTTGAATCAGGACTTTGCTAATACGAATGTATGAATAAGGTACGCAAAAAACTATTGAACACGAGAATACAAGGGAGAGCCACCTCAGAAAAAAAAAAGGAGAAAATTCAAAGTCTATGTTTATTGATCATACATACATGAACATTGTATTCTGTACCTGTAAATATCCGTGTAGCTAACTGTATCAGATATGTTGTCAGTTTCACCAGCAGTGCTCAAATCCATCCATGCGTCCACATCCACAACAAACTTTTGGCCAAGGGTCTTCTCCTCCTGTTTCACTCCATGGAAACCATGGAACTGCAAGCCTCTAAGCACAAGCTTATCTTTGCCAAACAACTCCCTTTCAGTCATAATGGTACCTGAAACGCAGAACAGTTTAGTCGAGGTAGATGGATATCAACAGATACAGGCTTATCTTGCTAACCTGCAGCACCACTTGTGGATTGGTTGTGTTGGGAACTGAAGGATGGTCTCTGAATCAAACTGAATTCAGAAGGTTGCTGCCAGACTGCAAGGAAGCAAGGGCCACAAGTGGAGAGGCGTGCGCGATGAGTACCTCCTGATAGTTTCCACCTGGGTCTGGGTGGATCTGCAATCTGGCCGCAAGCGCTAGTGAGCATAACAGCAGCAGGTAGCGTGGAACACGAACACCTCTGGTCTCAAAATTGGATGCTGAGACAGAGAGCCGCACATTATATTAGAATACTACTTGAGAGGAACATAGTACGCTAAACACTAGTTTGGAATACAGTAGAAGCACATCAAAAAAAGAAGCATTAAATTTGGAGTGGAGCTGGAATATTGGTTGTTAGAATCAAATGACTTTGTTGTTGGGATTATTAATCAATCCTAAATACCAGTAAATGAAACCAACTAGTAGTGCCTTCCACCATGAAGTGCCGAATTAATTACCCGATTCCCTTGAAACCATCCAACTTTGTCTTTGAGAAGAAAAGGATTAATTCGCTCGAAGAATCGAACTACAGAACGCATGAACTCAACTAAAGCAACCTGACCAGATAACAAGAAGAATCCCAAAACGGTAGGGGATGAAGGAAAGAATGGTGGAGTACCTACCTGGGAGGTTGGCTGATAACCCTTTGGACCCCCGAGCGAACAAGGAAGAATCTCTTCTTGGCCACCTTCCGCCTGGGCTCTGTTGATGGATGGTGGCGGCGGCGGCGCAAAACGATGACGTGAGGACACGAACATAGGCGCCAGCTTTAGCGGCGTCCACCCATTCCGGCGGGTCCTCCACCCGGACCAGACAGACCATTCAGGTGCTACGAGAGAACACCAGCCGCTAGATGCAAAATGAACGGATCTGATCTGTACGGAATGTTCCATGGACGTTATGCACCAATCTCCCTAGACATTGCTTGTTGGTGAAACATTAATACTCAGCACCGTATCTTAATTGCACGGTTAACTTCAACTCATCGTCTCAGCCGTATCTACAAAATTTTGTAAAATAAATGGACCAAGAAGCAATGAAGCATAAATATTCAGTTTTCTCAAACTAGAACCAGTTCCAGGAACTACAGATTATTGGCATTCCCTTGAGTACACCACACAAAGCACAAAAATAGAACACTTCTTTTTTGGTACAGCAGCAAAATAGGCAAGGAGTTCATGGCAGTGAAGGTACATTAATTTCCACCAACCAGTTCTCAATGCCCTTTACCCTTTTGAGTTTTCTTTTTCCTCCTCAAGAAAAGATCTTCACAGGGAACAGGTAAAATGAATTGTGTTTTTTGGTCGATTTTAGAATATATATATAACTCATAATTATCCTCCAAGATTCACAAGCACATCTTTTGGAAGGGTTCTTCTTCTTTTTAAAAAAATAGCATGAATGATTTATGATTTTTAAAAAAAAACACTGTACATCGAAGGTAAGAGAAGCCAAGGAATGGCATCAGCTGGTTTATTGAACAGCAAATGGATCCAGGCGTCCTGCAAGATTCACAATAAATCCATCGGGCTACAAAATTTTAGTCATCCCAAGTTCTCAACTACAACAGAGCCTCTACAAATCTTTGCTCAGAAGGGTACATTCACGCTTGTCACCGTACTAGGAAAAAACCAAGAACAGACACCCATAGAAGAACCTTCATTCATCTGAATGAAAGATTTGAATGTACCTCCGGCTGTGTTTCGCAGCACCTAAGCCTGCCACAGGCCCTCTCTTGGTTTATCAGCACAGGGCTTTTATTATTTTTTGTGCTGATATCAAACTTAAACTGAGCAGGACTCCCGTTTCAACCAACAGGTCAGCAAGATCAAACCAGAAAAGAGCATGTCTTCTCCGGAATTAACTTCGATGTCGAAACATGAGTGCTTTACAAAGCTGAAAACTTGAATGAATTATTTCTCAGTTTGTTGCGTGGAAACCAAGCACATGGCATGGGAGGCTCCAATTGCAACAGAGATGACGCGAGGAGGGCCCAAATCTTCATCACCATCTCTGAGGAAATTCACCTTAACTGGGAGTGGCTGAACTTCTGGTAGACCAGGGACGCCTAACTGGCAGTCTCTTGCATTTCCCCACATGTACAAGTCACCTTTCTCTGGCCAGATAATCCAAACAAAGTAAACTCAGGTAAGTCGCTTACAATGAGGAAATTTGATTGTTTGTAGTTAGACAACGGAAATCATGCAGTATCTCTTCTTCTATTGATGAAATGATATGCAGCTCTCCCGCGTGTTTGAGAAAAAGAAAAAGAAATCATGCAGTAGAACTTCTTTTTCAAAAAAAAAAAAAGAAAAAGAAAAGAACTAGAATAACACAAAGCATGCTAGACCCATAATGTAGATCAACTTCTTGCCTGAAAAGGAACCTTTCATGTAACATTCTGGGAATCAGGAAGCTCGTTCTCTATAGCTAACATAAAAGCCCTACAACTTTGTTATCACTCCCTAACAAATTAATTTATATCACAGGCAACCGTCAATAGAGATTTATCTGCTGTATCTGAATTACTCCCTCCATCCCATTATCTCCTGCGCGTAAGGGAAATTTTGTTTTCCCATTATCTTGTGCGCATTACTACTAAAGCTGTTGATCCGTTCACACTAACCAGGCTATTGATTACCTCATTTTCTCTCTCATCTGCATGCAAACGATGTGATTGGCCAGAATAGCTGCATGCGGATTGATACTGCTGCGGAATGATTATTTTGCAAGTGACTCTCTAGGCTGAGTAAATGGGGTAACCTACGATAATTGTTTTCCTTGATCACTGCACCCCAACCAAATGCGCTGGAGATAATGGGATGGAGGGAGTACATGACATCTTTGTTGGTGTCGGCCTCCACTCCAAAAGCAAGATGAAGGTTAAAAGGAGCAAAGATAAAGTGGCATCAGGTTGACATTGGAGATTGCAGGATGTGAATTGCTTGCTTGCTAGTAGTTCAAATAAGATCGGTTAGTTTCAGAAGATAAACATTGCTAGAGTCAGGTTTGGGTTGTTAGTTACAGAGATTGGGTTTCCTAGCTCTAAAGATGTGTCTTGGTAGAGTCAGGTTTGTCTTGGGGCATGGTGCTTATGGGGCGTCGCAATGCATGTGTCTTTGAATGAGCATCTTCGAGGATCTGTGGAATCATGAAATGTCTCAAGGATGAGCGCCACCTCTGGTGTTTAGCTGGAGCCAAAAAGCTCCAAGCTCTCGGTCTGGGAGGTGGTCAAGGAGGCTGTTAGGTGTGATTGTTCGTCACTCTACATCAGGTTTAGTTGCAGTGGTCTTTAGTCTTTTATATAGCAAGTACCAATATGTAACAAACAACCTCACAACCATTGTCCAGGTTCAGGTGGCGATGATGTGTTGGACCTTTTTCTTCTCTTAATACAAAGATGTGCAGCTCTCCTTAGTATTCGCGAAAATAAAAACTCTAAAGATTCAGTTAGTTGGAGTTTAGATGTATTCTGCAGGCCATATAATGTTGACAATATGAACTGAATGAAGCAAGCAAGAATTAGTCCCTAATTACTTCTCAGAGCCTCTTTGGAGGGTGATTTATAATAGTTTTCATCCCCAGAATGACATTTGACAAACAGAGTTGGATCGTGATATGGCATCCTTGGCATTTCCTGCTTGTCTCCAGCAGATATTTATTTCATATTTTCTAGAACCAAGATTTTCTTTTGTAGCATATTCTAATTGGTTAAAAACCAAATGAATGACAAGTGAGGCCTCAACAACATGTCATAAGCAGCCTCAACACAAACAGGGTATTTGACGAACAACCAGAGCAAATATCTAGATTTCACCTGATATAGCAGCAGATGTTGATCCGCCACAGGCTATGTAGACAATTCTCTCCTCGGATAAAGCTTTGATGGCAAGTGGGACTCTATGATTTTGAAGGGTGGGATGCCCAAGTTGTCCATGCCCACCATGTCCCCATGAGAGAACTTCACCTTCATCTGTAAAAAGTTAACAGTAGTGGAAAATTTCAGACAATGCTATGGTACAACAGCCCAAGTTCTGATCTTTCTGTTAGGTGCCCAAGTTCTGATCTTCCTGTTCGGTGATTGCTATAACTGCTATTTGAAATTAATATGACGGAAACAAATCTCTCTCTACAAATAAAGTGGCATACTCCATCTGTTCTCCAATTGATGTCGTTAGGACAACAAATCTATATTGTTGTCCTAAAGACAGCAATTTAAGAACGGAGGGAGTATATTGGTTCTCTATCAATAGTTCAAGAAAGATCAGACTTTGCATATTCTAATAACTTACCAGTCAAAGCTAAAGAATGATATCCACCACATGCTACTTGGATTACACGGATACTTTTCAGACTAGGGATAAGCTGTGGCCTCCAATCACTGGAATTGCTTCCTCTACCCAGTTCAAAGTTTGAATTCGCTGGAAATGATATCCAAGTCAGTAAATGAATAGGGTGCTATGTTGGCAATGGGGAAATTTAAATACGTAATTAGACAAGATGTGCAATTCAAAACTAAAAAATTGCAATATTCTCTTACACTAGAAAAAAAAAAGATGTGGATCTGGAATTGTTTGGCATATATTTTGAATTTTTAAGATTCAAGGGTGAACAACTAAAAGCATAAAATGACAGGACAGAAATTGTGCCGTAAATGGAATCAGAGCAGATTATATTCAGTTTGGAGATATACTGTATTAAAGTAGCTGTCTTATATGCTGGAATGAAGGATATGGGTTTGCAAACAAACATTGGCTACTTCTTGGAAAACAGTTATGCCATCTAAAGGAAACCACTAACTATAAGGAAATGTATATGACAATAGGATTTGATGGTTGATATAAGTTTAGCCACAGCCTAACCTCCCCAACTCCATAATTGCCCATCTGAAGTGAGCCCCATTGTGAAGAAGCCGCCACAAGCTACAGCAGAAACTGGAACCGGCAGCGCATTCACCTTGGAAGGTACACTGAGGGAGCCAGCTTCACCTGGACCACCTCCACTTCCAAGCCCTAGCCTGCCGTCTCCTTCATCGCGACCCCAAGTGTAAAGTTCACCTGTTAGCAAAGTGCCATGATCAGAGCTGAGGGGTTTCAAAAATAGCAAAGGGGCCAACATTGCCTGGAAAGTGATTCGATTGCGAATGCTCGTATCAGAAACTGTAGTTCAGCATTTTGGCTTTGGGCTTGGGCGCGAATAAGACTGACCTTTGTCTGTGACTGCTGCGGTGTGTGCTCCACTGGTAGCAATGTGAGTTATTTTCCCTTCCCAAGGACCATTTACTCGCTTCGGCAACAGCTCCCTATGGTAAACGTAGTGCCCCAGGGCTCCAAATCCACCATAACCCCTGCAAACTACAGTCACATCCATAAAAATGCAATGCATCCTCTTCTAATTCCTTCATCAGTAAGTTCTTAACCATCTAATAACACGAACTACAAACATTATTTCAAGAGCAATTTTCGAATCAGCAATATTTTTTTTTTTGCGAGGGGAATCAGCAATATGGTAGTTTCCTCACCATGTGAAAACGTCACCGGAGGTGGTCAGCGCGGCGGAGTGAATGCCTCCGAGCGCGAGTAGGCGGAGGTCCTGGAGGTTGGGGTTGGCGCGAGGAACGAAGGCGGACGACTCGTCGCCGAGGCCGAGGCGGCCGCCATCGCCCTTGCCCCATACCCAGGCGCCGCCGTCGACGAGGAGCGCGGAATGGAAGAGCCCGCAGGAGATCCCCACCTCCAAGCCGGATGCGTCTTCTGCGGCAGGAAGGCGCCCCGGGGTGGGTGCAAGGCGAGGGTCTGAATCAGGGAGCAGAAGGTGGGCGACGGGGGAGGGGTACAGGCGACGCTCCTCCTTCCCGCCGCCGAGCTGGCCGGACGCGCCTCGACCCCACGAGAGGAGGGAGAAAGGGTTGGTTCCGCTAGAGTAGAGGGTTGGGGTGGCGTTAGAGGCTGCCGAGGTGGAGAAGCAGCGGTGGCGGAGGGGAAGGAGGCGGCGGAACATAGCCGGCGGCGGCGGCGCGTTTGTTTGGCTGCGAGAGACCAAGCGGGGAACACGACAGCTAGTATAAAATCGGGTCTACGGGTTCGAACCCGTTAACCATCCATGCCCGTCGAAACTAACGGGCGCGTCTAACCTTCCCCACCGCCCACCGCGTCGCCACCGCACCAAGCGAGGTCGCCGAGAGCAGCAACTGCAGAAGGCATGGCGAACAAGGCGACGGCGGCGACCTCCTGGCGGTGGCGTCTTCTGCTGCTTCTTCTGGTCGCCGTGGCCGCCCTATGCTGGATTCCTCCGGCGATCGCCGCAGCGGCGGCGGCCGCATCGACGGCCTCGGGAGCGCGGAGATCGCTGCTCGGCTTCGTGGAGGCGCAGGGGAACGCCTCCTACCAGTGCTCCCCGTCCGGCCCCTGCATACCTTGCCAGTACTCTGAGAAGGTCAGGCGATTCTCTCTTGGTCTGTGGGTTGCGAACATATTGTATTTTCTGCGTGGCAGGGAAAAAAATCGATCTTGGTTGGTGAAATAAGATCTCTCAGGTAACTTAGATTTTTTAATGATTTGGGAATCAACTGAGTTCATCTCTATTTTTAAGGTAGTTTATGGATGATTCGTATTACTGGGTTAGAGTAGATGCTAACCATGAAAAGATCAGATCCTGATTAATGTTACCTGCAGTTTACCATCCTATTCATATCATACTACTATGATATGATTGAGATTGTGGTGGCATTTTTGTATAGGAAAAAAAGAAAGTTAAGGTGGCATTGAGGCGTTGCGTTCCCATAACATGAGGCAATAGAAATCATTTGTGACATATATGGGACTTTCTTGTTTTATCTTTCAAGTTGCTCTAAAGGATTTCCCTGTCTCTGATCCATAGCTGAGGATGAGAGCCTGAAGTGTCTATATCCATACCATTTGTTTCACCATACTAGAATTTGAAGCCGTATCTTATGAGGCTAGAAGATCACAAAATATCTAAGCATCACTAAAATAGTATGAGGCCTTGTAGTTCTTCATATAAATGATCTCATTTGCTTTATTGTCCAATAATTTTCCTATGAGTGTTGCTTGACCAAGAAAAGTTTGATATTATAAACGTATCACATATGGGGCACTGTGTCTTTATTGGTCAGGACTTGGAATTCCATCAACTCTAATCCCCATCCCATTGTTTCGGTTCCTCTAACCTAGAATTTCCGCCCTACCAATTGATGATGCCTTATTACTACTGTCTTTGGCATTTGAGAGAATCTATAAAAAACTGGTCAGAATATTGTTTTGAACTTCACTCCTTTCAGGCCTGTAGCTGTACTGGTTTGCATTGTAGCTTAATGAATACATGATGCTCTATTTTGTCATGTCATGGGCCATGGTTGATGAATTATTCAGCATAAATGTAACACGAGTTTCACATGCTGTTGTGTACCACTAGTACTGTTGGGCCTTCTGAATATGTCAGATTGGCAGGCTAGGAAACTTAAGTTGGGTGATTGTTTTTACAAATACATGGGGGAGCAGCAGATTTTCCCTGCTTGCGCCACTAGCAAACACATTTAACCTATCTACTTTCAGCTGCTGCTTATTTGTATGTAGAGTACTTCATAGATGCCAGACACCGCACTATCAACTACTGAAATGGCATGCTTGAATATTTCATACCAACGTGACTATCATTTTCATTCATAGAACGATGAAAAGTACTCCTGCAGCGAAACTGGCTATCGCTTGCCTTTGAAATGTGTCCAAGTACAAAATGTAACAAGAGAAGGGAACAAGGGCAAGCAGAGGAAGGTATTGGATGATGCATCCACACCAGGTGGCACAAAGCATTACATTACTTACAGGAGTTGTGCACCGTTGGAGGGTGAAGAGAAGTTATCTGTTCTTGGTTTTGAGGTATTAGATCATTGAGATTTTCTTCTTTATTATTAGTGTAAAGATTATATTGTCTGTCATGTATTTGTTACACATAAAAAAGAACCGTGATTGTTTTTCTTAGTAAGTGAGGGTCAATTGTAGGCTACAGTTCTTTCAAAACTACGCTCTGAATCTCACTCTTAAACAACAACGCGCTCACAGACCTTTCTTCTCGGTTCTCTACAGCAGGCATCCCAGTAAATGGACTGCATATGTAGTAGTGTAACCTAAGAAACAAAACCATATGTTGCTCCTTCCAAACTAACAGTGTCACCATTTGTTGATGGCTTATTTCTTTTCAATCATTATCTGTTGATAATTCTATAAGGAAAATTTTATGTTGTTTCTTGAGGCTTGAATAACTAAGTTAGCCTTTTGCAGGTGCTGATGGCTGGGATGTTGCTAGTTAGTGGCCCATTTGTATATTATCGGAAACGGCGTACGAATATTATGCAGGGGGCTGCAAGAATCCCAACAAGCCCTCCGAGGTTCTAGTATGGAATAATAACGGCTGGAGGCTTAAATCGATTTGGTGTATCTTTCTTGTATTCCTTTTCTCTGTCTTTTCCCTGTCGTTGTAATGTAATTCTGGAAGATACAAAGAGCTTGTTAGATCTCACAGGAGTAGAAATTATAGTGATTAGTCTCATTGTGCCTTAATTTCTTGAATCAACTCTCTTGTATTATATATACAAAGTTTTGAACTTGTTACCCAAAGAAATTTTCCTAACCAAGGAACAACTCTGTTGTCGTTGTTCAGTCATGTTATTTACTCTTTCTGCTTCAATACAAAAAGTTGAGTGATGGAGCGAATGTAGTCCTGAATTATGAGTTTGCAAAACTGTGTCTTGGATGACAACATTGACTGATCATAACTTTCTTTATCTGCGAGAAGCATTTCTCCTTGTTTTTGGCTAAGAACTATGGTTATCAGGTTTTAATTGGATTCAATCGCGACAATTTGTTAGGCTTGTCAAAAAGATGTCAAATGTGGCAGCCTGGCAGGTACAGTACAGTTGATGAGTTTATGAAAAAAAAACTTTAGATTAGGGCATAAGGGACTTCGCCAAGTTCGAAGTTCTTTAATAAGTTCTTTCTGTATCAAAATATACGTAATTAGAAAATTTAGCAGGGTCCCTAGTGCCAAACGCGGTCCACAACACAATTCCCCCGTTCCCCAATCGCCATCGGACCCGGCTCGCGAGTCACTGCTCTGCACGGTCAGGCTCACACGGTCACACCCGCACCCCAACCCCGATCTGATTGAATCGAAGGAGCAGAACCGGCGCCGGCGGTAGCAGCGACGATGGGCGGCGACCATGGCGGCGGCCAGGGGGGCGGCGACTTCCGCCAGAAGGTGTGGAGCATGACGGGCGGGCCCTACTGCCGCCCCGTCCACTGGCGCCGCAACACCGCCATCGCCATGTTCGGCGTCTTCCTCGTCTGCATCCCCATCGCCATGAAGTCCGCTGAACTTGAGGTATGTGTGACTCTCCCCACCACCCAGGCTCTACATCTCCCCCTCATTAGTGTACATGGATTTAAGGATTTGAGCTGACCCTTGCTCTATACTAGAGGTTAGATCTGTGGCGAGCGAACATTTCCGCAGATTTCTGTTGTTTGGAATTAGGAACAACTTAACATTCTACATACGCACAAATCGCAAGAGGAAATGAGAAACAATTTGTTAGTTCTGTACTTCTGCTCTTCGTTTAGCTGTAAAAACTTGTTAGCGCCATTTGGGTAATGCTTGTGTTTTTAGAAGAAATAGTCTTCATTCGGTGTCTGTGGAATGTAGTTTTTCAGAGTGGGATGGTACTTAATGGGCCGGTTAGAATGCTACTAGCATGGAGGGCACCTGCTAGATAAATAAACCCCTTTCATTATTCTGGTTGTTCTTAAATGGCATTTAGTAGATAGATTGCGATGACCTTGATTATTCCCAATTGGATTCTTTGCTGACAATCACTTGGTAGCTAGGCAGACACTGAACGTGAGCACAGATTAGGGTTAAATAGCTCCTTGAAGTAATTTCATTCATATTGAAATTCTAAATAGTGCATTTTCACTTGGTACCTAAGAAGTGTATATGATTGTGGAGAAGAGGATAGTGGTGTGATATGCTGCTATATGTGGTTGGCGGTTGCCAGTCTCCGCTTGTATCCTCAAGCAGATGAGCTGCTATTTTCATGTGAGATTCACTTGCCAGGGGAAGTGTGTAACCATTTTGGTGCAAGCGATCGACATTATGGACTACAAAGGGGAGGTCACATGTAGGAAATAAGGCTAACCATTGAGTACTGCAAGTGTTTGTTTGGTTATGCTCATGGTTCAACCTCTTTCACCCATCTCTACTTTCGTTTGTGAGTCAAACCTCCTAAAGGTATCCAACAAGTGTGTGTGGTATGTAATTTGTCTCACAAAATCCTTGTTTTCAAAGGCTGCTACCTGTATGGCCTGGTAGCCTCCCACCTTATCACCGGCTGGCCCACCTAGGGCGGTCACCAACACCCCACCCCCCAATTAGGCACCTAGAGCTTGTATAAAAATAAGACGAGTCAATAGAATGATGGCTTTAGTTAAGTATCATATGGCCATCATCAGAGATCAATCAATTCATATATATATTTTGAAAAAACGTGTACCATCAAGGTTACTTGAGCATGTGTAGTTTTTAAGCAAGGCAGAAATGAATTTAGTATGCTTACAATACTTTTCCAGGTCTGATTTCCTTAAAAATATTTTTTGGGCTTGCTTTCACTTGAGAAACCAGTAATTTACTAGTGCCACTCGAAGTACATAATGTACTTATTTTGAGAAGTAGTCGTTAGATGTATGGTAGGTTTATATCTTTCGTGATACCTATACAGATTCTAATGTTAATAACCAATGTACAAGTGTGCAATTTTCTGTTGTACTACTAATTTGACATAAAGCTGGCTACTGATTGATCGACAATAGTCATACATTTAGGACATATGAGTTGTGTTCTTTGTAATGTGGGTTTCTGGCTCACTTTGTTTGTTCAGCCAGCAGACATGTTGCCCAGATGATAAGGATAGGCATACAGGATACTGAATTAATATTTTGGTTTCGAAGTAGTGTGAAAAGTTGAGTGCTGACAAATGTAGTACTTTGTGCAGCAACGTCCTCATCACCCAGTTCGGCCGATCCCATCTCAACTCTGGTGCAAAAACTTTGGCAAGAAGGAGTACTGAAAGAATGTTCCGACTACCATGGAGGGCACCTGCTTTACCTTCTTTTCTCTGTCAAAAGTTGTGCTCAGCGATCAGTGCTGGAAGAAGTTTTATGAGCATTCGCTCTAATACTTATGCAATGTCTTTTGACTTTCTTCGCTACCATGTCATATAAGGAGTGCCTGTTGAACTCAAATAAACTAGTGATTCATAAGCCTCTGATGAATTTGCTTGAGGTTGAGGGGTCCGATGCTGTGAATGCAAATATGGCAGGCTGACCTTTGCATACTTACTGTTGAGGATTCCTTCTTGCATAGTATCTATTATGCTACCTTTTCAGTTCGTTTGAAAGATGAATCTACTTGAAGTCTGGTTTACAGGTTGCCTTTGCATTTATCTTTTAGCCTGCATGGTGTGAGGCACTCTGCTTTTTACCTTGCCTTCTCTTTGTTAAAGTTGTGCTTGGCGATCAATGCTGGCTGGAGTGATTTGACATATGCTGGAAAGCGTCATGTGATGACATTGAGCTTATTGTTTTTTATCATGTCATACATGGAGTGCCTGTTGATAGTTTGACACGTAGTTCTGCATATTACATTATCATGTAACATATTTTGACTTCTGTATTATTCTTGTTTCGCATTCAGTTTGTTTCAAACTTGAAGATCTGGTTCGGTGTGTTTGTTTGCTGGCAAGAAACAGTCCTTTGTATATGTGCGCGCGTGTGTGCGTGCGTGTGTCGTCTACGGATGGCCTGTTTGCCGGCCTGACCATGTCGAGGGTGCTTGGTGTGTCCGAGAGCGGCACTCTGGCCCGGCTCAGACTCCGTTGGAGGTCGGCCCCTCTTGACTCTCTGCAGGACTAATCATGATGAGCGTTGAGACATGTTCTCGAAGCGAATCCCCATTCTCCTTGGTTTCGTGCATACCGGTACCTGAGATTGCACTGCAGCTTCAGATTCTAAATCCCTTTCAACCACATCGTAGATTGAGGGTTATTTTTACCTGGAAAAATGTCGAAAGAGACTACATGAGGCTCTACGAAATGTGAAGCACGCAGCTCCGTATCACCAGGGCACCAAGCACCAACCGTTTGTTGTGGCTTGGGATGAGTGGAGACACGAATTACACGCGCACGCCAACAAGCGCCACTACGTTCTCGCTCCACGGGCTTGAACGGCACGAAGACGAGCATAGGGAGGCGATTTATGCTGTGGCCGGAGCCTAAAACGACCAACCGCCAGGCACCTTGAGCATCTATCTTCTTTAGAAGTGATGTGCAAGAGTAGCAGATACATCAAAAGAGCTCATTCAGCGTCAAGAACCAACAACATATGGCAAATCTGGAACTATCTTAATTTAGAGCTCTATTTCTTACGAATACGCATTTTCTAATTTAACATTGTATCAAAATATTCACAATAGAAAGCACGGTGCAACATATACATATAACGTATGAATCCTACAAAAGTACCTCATCATGTTGTAATTTCCCATGTGCTTTTCATAAAGCTTTGAATAGTTTTCCTGTCCTTTACAAATCATCGTCTAACCATTAGTTATGTCCTAAAATCTTTTGAAGAAAGTTCTATAGTATTATGAAATAAATATATATTTTTTAAAATTTGTGAAATAATAAAAATAATATATAATGATGTACTTTTAAAGATTCTATGAGCAAGATATTTCTTTTTTTTTTGGAGAAATGAGATTGCTATGTAATGGGGATGCGATTGCTATCCTAGGCTATAAATTTGGGATTTGGTATTTTGATATGTTGCTCCGTAGAACAATAACATTGATTTCACCAGCTTGAATCTGACTTTTCTACTTGATTGTTTCTCATATTCTAGATTCTCATACGCCATTAACCGAGTATGCTACAAATGGCCCCATAACGTGATGAAATTGTCATTTCTGTTGCTGCCCATGCTTTCCAAACGATGTATGCCCTGCTTTAGTTTCCTGGCTCTTCGGTTCGATTTTTGCACCATGCCAGCTTGAACAAGTTCAGAGCCATGTCCATCAACGCTTGCCCATTTAGCCATGTTGAATCTCTGGTTTTTTTTCCCCTTCTTGCTCTAAAACTTTTGATCATTTGGGTAACATGGTGTTACAATACCAACTTATAGCCATCCCAGTGCATTCACCGATGATCAAAACTATATGGGGTGGTAAGGAGAATTAAGTAATGATTCAGTTACGACTTACAACACGCCCTTCTTAATTGTTTTTTAGATTTTCTTAAATAAAAGACCAATATGATTGTCGGAGCTAACTTCTTTGCCGTACTATGTTTTGAGGAATGACAATACATTAATTTTGTCTGTGTGTTGTACACCATGCTTGTTATGTTCAAATGAAACGTTTTTTCAACCTCTCTTTAACTCGAGAGTTTAGTATAAATGAGTGATGACAAGTTTTGTAATATGTTAATGGAAGGGACCGCCAACACTTTGATACTTCATGAATGGATCATGGTTAATGATGATCTTCGAGCTCCTATGCTAGGAGTCAAGATCCGAGATTCTAGCTGCAGCACATAGATTTGTGCATGTAACGGAGATCATTCTGTTAATTAAGAATTCAAATAAGCGAAATGAGAAGAATTTAAATGTTGTGGTGGTTATGAAACTTTCTTTCACCCTTGTAGATTATGGTAAAGATAAAAACTTGTGCACTGGAAGTGAATGGCATGAGAAGTCATATACGTGAGCCACAACCTGTTGTATAATAAGAAGATACTGGTAATGACTGTGATAGAAAAGTAGTTGAAGTAACATGTTGCCAAACAACTAGAGATCACAACTCATGCCATGAACTGATTGTTAATTTAAGAAGTTAGATCCTCTTCACGATAATAAAGTTGTTCGTATTATTAATTGTCTTATCATTAGATTTACATTGATTACTCTTCATGGTAATAAAGTTGTTCGTTTAGTGTCAATGAATCAACCAAGTAGAGATATTTAGTAGAAATTAGCACATTACTCGTGTGAACATTTCTCAATATAATGTAAGTTATTAGCTCCATCTTGACTTGATACTTTCAATAAAAGCAAAGCTTATGATGTAGAGTAAATTTCAGAAACCTACAACTATTTGTACCTTTGTATCATAAAGTATAATTTTTTTTAAAGTATTTTTCACAAGAAACTACAACTTTTGTAGTACATGTGTGACTGACAGGTGGAACCAGGCTATGGCTATGTGGCCCTTGTGTGAATGACATGTGGGACCATGCTACAAAAGCTATAGGTTTGTGTTTCTAAGGGTTAAAATAGTTTTGTGAAATAGGCTTCAAATGTTATAGTTTTGTGATACAAGAGTACAAATAGTTGTAGGTTTGTAAAATGTACTCTATAATCTATAAAAGGGTTAAGTACAATCTATAGCACCATGCATATCGCGCTTAGTATTTTGAGGAAAGATGGCATGGTTGTTAGATTCATTTGTCTCCAAAGATATCTGCTCACAATCACAAACCTGAAGAAACATTAACAAAGCAAGCATCGGATCTTTTTTAGGATAAAGTCCACTTTACTCCCTCCAAGTTTGGTCATAGTCCAGATAACCCCTAAAACTATAATTTGGTTTACTTTACCCTTAATATTTGCCAAATCAGCTCACTTTACACCTTTTGTCTCCAATCCAAAGCGATTTCGCTAACGTAGACTCATGTCAAGACGCTTTTGTGGATGCAACTCGACATAGGTTCATTCATACACGACGCTAGCCCACGAAAACAACGATCATGGTGAACTTTTAGGTGGAGATTGGCAATGATGGATACGCCATCATAGATCAAGATGTAGAGATATTAGGACAAATTGTTGGCTAGAAATCGACAAGAATGTCTCACACCACCTTAGAATGCATGTCTATCTAGACCGAGTATGTAAAAATGGGCTTGACCTAACTCCACGTGGGTGAAATCGCATTGAATTGGAGAGAAAATGTGTAAAATGAGCTGATTTGACAAATGTTGGGGGCAAACTTAGAGGGTGTAAAATGGACATTATCTTTTTTTTTTTTTGTGCTACCTTGCGCTGTTGCACAAACCGAAACTGGCACTTGGTGAATTATGCAGAACGACATACGGCGAGGAAGCTCAACTTGTCCCAACAGTCATGGCAACTGGAGCATGCATGGTCTTGACTTTGTTTCATGCTTGAGAATTTACGAGCATTCTAGGCGGTGAAGAGTTCAATGGATCAAGCAAGAGCACGACCACCAGCCCTGATCTACAAGATATTCAATGTTTGATGACAGGTTTAATTCAGTGGCCGACAGTTTGCTTGGTACTTTTTTCCCGTACAATTACATACTCTCCTAACAGTTTTGTGGCAATTGTCTACAATCCTATTCCCGACAAGATCAAAGCCCACAGTTATCAAAACTACTTTGCTGAATATAAGAAACTGTAGGCCACTTGGAACTTAACTGTCGGGAAAACAATCAATTCTAGCAGAACAACTTGTGGTGGCTCTATGTCCAGTTCCCCCGGGGGTGGTTTCCCTTTGCCTCGGCTCTGCGTCAAACTGTCCAAGAAGAGCTGCAACGACGAACACAATTTCATATCCCTACGGTAGGTGTGGCCGCCGTCCGAGGGAACGCCACTGCCTGCCTCGCCCTCGCGGCACGCCTCCCGGTATCATCGATGACCGATGATGGAACAGGACACGCTTCTACAGCCCCACGCGCACGCCCGCTCAGCACGCTTTGACGCGGATGAACACCGCCGAGGCCGTACAGTGGCCAACTCCGCGACGACCCTTGCGAGCAGCACATGGTGGATCAACGGGCTTAAGCAGCACCGCCAACACGTACTACAACTACTTATTGGGTACTCCTACTTGTGTTTTTTTTTTCCCCCACGTAATCTTGCTTTCAGTTCAGCCAGTAATAATGATTCAGTATGAACGTACTCCTACATGGTAACAAAAAAAGGGTTAAGAATGCTACACGGAGAGGGGAACGTAAACAAGCTGCTCTGTTGCTGATGATCGAGAATTCGACACAAGGAAACAGGCTAATCTTCAATTACTACATTTCAACTGTAGAAGCTGAACTCGTGGTAGGCGCCGCACGCGAGTTTCTTGGCGACGACAGCTTGATACCCTTGGTCGAAGTCCTCGCGCGTCACGACGCAGCGGTTGCCGCGCACCGCCCGCATGCCGGCCTCGAAGCACACGGCGGCGATCTCGGCCGCGGTCATCCCATCCCGCCGCGCCGCCAGCTCGTCGCGGCCCACGTCGCCGTCCAGGCTCATCCCCGCCGCGCACGCCCGGAACACGAGCCGCCGCTCCAGCGCCGTGTCGGGGGTCGTGAACTCGACCTTGCGGTCCAGCCGGCCGGGCCGCAGCAGCGCCGGGTCCAGCGCGTCGGCGCGGTTGGTCGCCATGATCACGCGCACGCCGTCGTCCTTGCCGCCGTCGAACCCGTCCATCTGAGTCAGCAGCTCAAGCAGCACGCGCTGCGTCTCGCGGTCGGCGCCCGTCGTCGTGGCGTCGGACCGCCGCGCCGCCGCCACCGCGTCCGCCTCGTCGATGAAGACGATGCACGGCGCCCGCTCCCTGGCGAGGCGGAACACGTCGCGCACCATCCGGGCCCGTCGCCGAGGAACCTGCTGCCGGCGAGCTCGGCGCCGCTGACGCGGAGGAACGCCGCCGAGGTGTGGCGCGCCACGGCGCGGGCGAGCATCGTCTTGCCCGCGCCCGGCGGGCCGTGCAGGAGCACGCCGCGGGGAGAGTCCACGCCCAGCCGCGCGAAGAGCTCCGGATGCGTGAGCGGCAGCTCGAGGGCCTCGCGGACCTCCCGCTTCTGCGCCTCGCACCCGGCCACGTCGTCGTAGGTCACGCTCGGCCTCTCCGTGACGAGGAAGGAGTCCACGGCGGCGGCGGCGTCCGCGGCGGCCGGCAGCACGCCAACGATCGCGCCCGGCGACGACGCGAGCAGCAGCACGCTCGCCGAGGGCACGAGGAGCGCGCGGTCGGCGGCGCTGAGGACGCGCACGTACATGCAGCTATCGGTCTCCGGGATGGTCACGACGGCGTGGTCCTCGCCGACGACCTCGTCCAGTTGGCCGACGACGAGGGTCCTGTCTTCCTGGACGAGCCTCAGATCCGCCTCACACCTCCGCGCCTCCTGCCGGAGGTCCCCCATCTCGATGCGCACCTCCTCCTCCCGAACCTCCAGCCGGGCGAGCTCGTCTTCCAGGGCGTGGAGCTGCTCGTACAGGTCCGCGTCCTCATCGCCGAACTCGCCATGCGCGAACCTGTACACCGCCTCGGCCGGGTACAGCGCCGGTGGGTCGAGGCCCGGGAGGTCGGCCGGGAACGGCGGCAGCGTTTGGTGCTGCTGCGCGACGGCGGCGGAGGCGGCCATGGATTTGTCCGAGAGAGTTACTCCTGGAGACGACGATGTTTCTTGCGGAGTCAGTCATGGCACGGAGAACATGGAAATCGCGCCGATTTATGAGGGAGGGACCGAAGGGCGAGTCCGAGTCCGATCCGACGACGACGGGAGGTTACCAGCTGGGGTCCGACTCGAAACTCGGGCGTGGAGAGCTTTGCATGAGGCCGTAGACCAAGGAACTTGCGAATGAACTGTACAAGAACGAGCAGTGCTTAGAAGTACTCTAGGTGCCAGAGAGACTATGCTCTTGGTCGTTACATTGTTGCCCCTTAATTCAAGCAATTCATTGTTGCTATGAAACATCATAGATGCTGAAAACTTACAAGCTGACGTATGAAAAGAAAGCAATAGTACCATACGACTCGTGTTTTCCTCAACAACCTTACAAACTGTTGTATTTTGGAGAAAACTCTGGAAGCTCACTCTCTATTGCCAGCCTTCTTCATATACATAAAGATGATACATGGGCTAGGCCCAATATACACACACCCATCTGTCCAACACAACCCAACACTCCCCCTCAAGATGGGCGATATATATCTATCATCCCCATCTTGTTACACGCCATATTACATTCTTTTACTCCTAAACCCTTAGTTAGACAATCTGCTATTTGAGATCTTGAGTTTACATAACTCAACTCTAATACACCATCATCTAGTTTCTCTTTAATAAAGAAGCGATCTATCTCCACATGTTTTGTTCGGTCGTGTTGAACTGGATTATTAGCAATATTAATGGCTGACTTATTGTCACACCAGATCTTCAACGGGCCTTTTCTTAGCACATGCAACTCTGACAGAAGACCTCTTATCCATATCATCTCACACAATACCAGTGACATTGCCCTATACTCAGCCTCCGCTGTTGAGCGAGATACAACTGATTGTTTTTTGCTTCTCCATGACACTAGATTTCCGCCCACAAAGACACAGTAGCCTGAAGTTGATCTTCTGTCATCAAGACTACTAGCCCAATCAGCATCACAATAGCCATCCACATTCAAATGTCCATGGCTCTTGAATATTAGTCCCTTTCCAGGACTACTCTTCAAATACCGGAGTATTCGATAAACAGCATCCAAATGTCCACTCCTCGGATCATGCATATACCTACTCACAACACTTACAGCATAAGAGATGTCAGGCCTTGTATGACATAAGTAGATGAGTCGTCCAACAAGCCTTTGGTACCTCTCTTTATTCACCGGATCACCTGACGCAGCACATAACTTATGATTTGGATCAATAGGTGTTGATGCAGGCCGACACCCAAGCATGCCAGTTTCACTTAATAAGTCCATGATATATTTCCTCTGTGAGAGAACTATGCCCTTTGAGGATCGGGCAATCTCAATACCAAGAAAATACCTGAGAGGACCAAGGTCTTTCACCTCAAATTGCTTATTTAGATTGTCCTTCAGACGTGCAATCTCTATTTCATCATCACCGGTGATGATAATATCATCCACATACACTGCCAGAATTGTAATCTTACGTCCACAGTGGTGATAGAAAACTGTATGGTCTCCATTGCATTGTTTGTAACCCAAGCCGCATATCGCTCGTTTGAATCTATCAAACCATGCTCGTGGAGACTGCTTGAGACCATACAAGGATTTCTTCAATCGACAAACCTTTCCAATTGCCTCGGGTTTAGAAAAACCAGGTGGAATCTCCATATATACCTCCTCTTGAAGATCACCATGCAAGAAGGCATTCTTAACATCTAGTTGGTGTAGGGGCCAACCAAAATTTGCAGCACAAGAGATTAATGTTCTTACAGTACTCATCTTTGCTACTGGTGCAAATGTCTCATCATAATCAATGCCATATGTCTGACTATATCCTCTTGCAACAAGTCTAGCTTTATACCTTTCAACCTTTCCTTCTGGATTCTGCTTGACTGTGAAAACCCACTTGCAGCTTACAGCTTTCTTTCCTGCTGGTAGTTTCACGATATCCCATGTCTTATTCTTTTCAAGAGCCCTTAGCTCCTCTGACATTGCTGCCCTCCATTTAGGATCTTGTTTTGCTTCCTTCCAGTCTTTAGGAATAGCAACAGATTGCAATGATGCAACAAACGCCCGATACGCAGGAGATAAAGATGCATAAGAGACATAATTGCTAATGTCGTTCTCATATCCATACCTTGGTGGAGGAACTCCAGCCTTAGCTCGTGCATCCTTTCGCAATGCAATGGGCAAATCAACTGTAGAGGAGCCATCAACCTCAATCTCAGATGATGATGAGGCATCAACAATTTCTGGGCTGTTATAAGGCACCAAAGTCGAAGAACACTGTTCTGGAACGACCTCTGTAGCTTGTGCCTGAGATCTGAACCTTTTCCTTGTATACACTTGAGACACATTTTTGTGCTGCCATTTCTCATGTGCCGACAGATCTTCCTGAGAAGAAGTTGAACCAGTCACCACATCCCCACTCGTTGATTGAGGAACAGAGCCACCAATCACTGCTTCCATCTTTCTTGATTGGTGATCACTTAACTCATTCTTTGTGTCAGTATTCTCCCCCTCTCGACCAACATCGTCCATCATAGGAGAATCAAGATCAGAAAACAAAGAGCTCAAATCTGTTTTTTCTCCATAGAAAGGGTCAGACTCCCTGAATGTAACATCCATACTAACAAATAGCCGTCGTTCAGTAGGACTCCAACACTTATAGCCCTTTTGACTTGATGAATAACCCACAAATATGCACTTAACTGCTCGAGGATCCAACTTACCCACGGAAGGCCTATGGTCTCGGACAAAGCAAGTGCACCCAAATACCTTGGGTGGAACAACAAATTCATTCACTCCTTTTACCATCTCGTAAGGAGTTTTCCACCCAAGCAATCTTGAAGGAGTGCGGTTGATCAAATGAACAGCTGTCATCACTGCTTCACTCCATAAAAACTTTGGCACATTCATAGTATACATGAGTGACCGCGCAACCTCCAGGATATGTCGATTCTTCCTCTCAGCTACACCATTTTGAGGAGGTGTATCAGGACAACTAGTTTGATGAAGTATTCCTTCTGCTGAAAGGTAGCTATCAAATTCATTATTCACATACTCCGTTCCATTATCAGTTCTGATGATTTTAACTTGAGCATTGAACTGATTCTTAACACATGCATAAAAGTCCTTGAAGCACTTTAGTACCTCACTTTTATGCTTCATAAGATATATCCAAGTCATTCGAGAATAGCAATCTATAAAGGTGACAAAATATTTCATTCCACTCACAGAGATGACGGGGGATGTCCACACATCTGAGTGCACTAATACAAAGGGCATCATACTTCGAAGTCCTCTACTCACATATGATGTCCTGGTATGTTTTCCAAACTCACATGCATCGCAAACCAGTTTATTTCTATCCACCTTACTCATGATGTCTGGAAATACTTTACTCATAGTGTCAAAAGACATATGGCCAAACCGACAATGTTGGAGCATTACTTTAACCTCCTCTTCGCTTGCAGCAGCTGTCAAAGCAGTACATTGAGACTTATTTGTTCTATCCAAGAACCATAGGCCATTACGCCTTATACCACTCCCAAGTGTTCTTCCTGTCTTTCTATCTTCAATCAAGCAATTTTCTCTATCAAGAGTAACACGGCAATCCATATGATCCACCAAAGAGCTTAAAGATACTAGATTCACAGGAAATGAGGGAACATACAAAACCGATGATAATGTGATTGATGGAGTACATTTGACACTACCCGTACCTCGAATAGGTTGAGCAGTCCCATCAGCAGTTTGAATAGTTTCTTTACGAGTCGCAGGAAATGGGACATAAGAATCAAACTCACTTGATGTCCCCGTGACATGTCTAGATGCTCCTGAATCTAGTATCCAATTTGCATGTGATTCACCTTTGTTAGGATGAGCAAGATTGACAAGATTACCAAGATTTGTAGACGTCCCATTTGATTCCTTTGTATTTGACAATAGGTCTGAACTCTTCGCCAAAAATAATCGGGCTACATTCTCAAGTTGGTTCGCTGTGAGCAGTTCGGCCAACTTCTCGAATACCTGCTCAATTACTATGATGCCTGCCATTTCTTGATTGATATCTGTAATATGCGGCAAGGTTTATGTGCCACACTAGCTTCTGTTATATTTTCTTCAAACCAGCTGCAATTTCTCTGCCTGCTCACAGGCACACGCCTCCTACTTGTTTGCTTGTAGCAGCACACCAATGCACTCAGGTCTCCTCTGTCTTCCTCCTTGCTACAGGCTGCACTTCCAACCAAAAAACTGTTGAATTCCTCCTTTCTCTGAAAACACACAACT
Organism: Eragrostis nindensis; assembly: GCA_012490785.1. NCBI lineage: Eukaryota > Viridiplantae > Streptophyta > Magnoliopsida > Poales > Poaceae > Eragrostis > Eragrostis nindensis. The sequence goes on from JAAXCT010002318.1 coordinate 50,525, forward strand.
CCAACAGCTCCTCAAATCCAATCACAAATTCCCCAGACCAAATTCACACAACAACACAAAATCCTTGCTCTCTCGTTGTGCTGTAGCTCAACACGTTGCCAAGCACAACGTGCTTCAATTTGCAGCTTGATTCAAGCTTTGTGCAGCACTTGCACACACGCCTCCTTTCCTGTGTATCTCTTCTCTGCCCTTCTCTCTCCCTTTAATCACCACACAGCAGAAGCAGGCACAAACGGAGATGAAAGCTAGGACTAGGAGCACCTCTGTTTTTCTTGCCGCTGACTATAAATCCAACGAAATCCAAGCAAGCTGGCTACTGATTGCCTTGATTTCTTGCTCAATCGACAACCACCTCACTCCAAGCTTGCTGCCCCGCTGGAAACAGCCACGAAGAACCAGTGCAAGAGCGCACACACACACGCACTTACTCTGCTCACCGTCCTTCCTCTGCTCGTCGTCCTCCCTCTGCTCGCCGCGCTCACGAGCTCCTCTGCAGCAGTCAACCCGACCTCCTCCACTGTCTGCTGCTGCTCGAGCTTCCTGATGCACGCTCGTCGCTGCCGGCTGCTGCAGCTTCCTGATGCAAGTGCGTCGCCTGCTACTCCTACCAGTGCTTCACCGCCTCCGCCAGCTCTCTTCACCGCCGGTGACCAGCAGCTAAGTTTCGGCCGCCGTCGTCGTCGCCGTTGGCTCTGACACCATGTTGTATTTTGGAGAAAACTCTGGAAGCACTCTCTCTATTGCCAGCCTTCTTCATATACATAAAGATGATACATGGGCTAGGCCCAATATACACACACCCATCTGTCCAACACAACCCAACACAAACCAAGGTCTTTTTGAACAGGTTTGTTTGATCCAAACAATTGCCAATACAGATTGATCATACTCAAGTGCAACAACTTTGACTGGAGGATTTGTACCAAATATGAAGCTTGTATATGCCTTTCCGATGTCACCCATACCAGCAGGCAGTTTCAAAAACAGGAGGCAGTCTTTTTCATTGAGGCCGTGCAGTTGTTTAAACATCTCACAAATGCGCAGCTGGATATGCACACATACCATTGGCACTAGACATCCAGTGTACTCCCAAATAATGAACAGCCTGCTATGCCCGGTCACCGAGTGCAGTAACCACCACCATTGGGACAGCCCGCAGCCGAGATGCGCGTACAGTACACACAAGGCAGAAGGTCATGTGGAGGATTTCAGTTCCACGAGCAAGAGATGATGTGGAGTTGTGGACCATGGGTTGCTTGACAGATACTTTCTCAAAGATTATTCATTCCTGTAGGCATTCAGATAAAGGTGAACTGGAACCATGCCTATGCATACTGGCGCCTGCAGAATTCAACACAAGTCATCAATCTATATTTGTTACTGTTGATGTGCAATGTATTAACTTACCGTTGACAACCGCAAAACTGGCCTTCCATCCCATCTGAAGAGATATTGCATGGTTCAGGCGTTGTGCATTGCATGGTTGGCTCTTCATGTAACTCGAGAAATTAACCGCCTTAGCTTGATTGTCAAGGTTTCTCAAGTAATCCGCCTATACCCAAGTACTCTGTAGCAAAATGCTCGTCGTTCTTTGCAAACATCTCTGTCAGACTGCACTCTATGCCTCTACTCTGTAGCACAAAAAAACGTGGCTTGATCCTCCCCTCCAGTGAATAACTAAAGTACCTTGGATACTCTACGACAACCTTAAGCGGCTTCTTCATGGTTCTTAAGAGAAATTCAAGCTTGGGTTTCATAACAAGCTCGGTGCTGTAACCCAAAAGTGGGGAAAATCTAAAGATCATTGAGCACACATCTTTCTGTGACAAACCTGCCTCCAATAGGTAGTTCATCCTGTAAACATTGGGATAAATTTTAATGCATCAAAGACTAATAGTAAGATTTTGTCAACATACTTGACTACTGAAAATCACATGGTTAGACTTAGGGAAAATAGTACACCAATGAAATGGATGAATCAGAAATTAAGCATCCAGAGAAAGAAACAGACTAGACAAGTAGCTTATGCTATTGACTACAGTTACTATAGAGTCTCCAAGGTTACCAAAAAAAGTATAATATCCAAAGGGTGTAACCATCAATGTAGGGAACTAATGGTAGTAACATAATCGCGATAAAATTTTGTACTAAATATTGCATTTTGCAAGTCATACCTGGGGAGCAGTGTATCATTTATATCCAATAATAACAGTTCTGGGTACTTCCTAATGACGCGAGGAAGATGATTTTTGGAAACACCAAAGTCAATAAGAAACTTGATTTTCTTCTTGAGGGTACTGTCCAGATTTGAAGCAAATATTTCTGGGGAACGGCATAAAATCTTCCCCAGGGTTTTCTTATCAAAACCCATTTCTATGAAAAACAATACAGTCTGAAATACGAGACAGAATAATTAGTACTGAGACGACCTCTTATTGGAGAATAAAATATGTAAAAGAGCAATAAGTCGAGTCAAGACTGAGGACTAGCCCTAATTGGGTAAACGTGCCTGCAAGGCTGCAACGAATACAGTTCCAGATATACAGCAAGAATTAAGCATTGATGCTAAGTACCATATTCATGGCCCATAAATCATAAACTGGATCATACCTGCAATTGCACTTTGGCACAATCACTTATTTGCCACTGTCAGCTACACAAGTGGGCCCCACATGTCCATTTTTATCCTAGGCACTTTCAGTGTTGTCTATTGAGAAAAGATATGAAGCCATAAACTCAATGTACATTATTAAAGCCCCACATGTACATTATCTTAATGGACGAACACATGATATACAAAAATATTCCTTCTAATGATGATTGGTTCCAGTTTCCTAGAAAAGGTTATAAGCAACTAAAGGTAGCTTTTCAATTACCAACCGTATAAATACATAACTGAAACTATAAGAATTGTTACATACCCGCAGAAACTCATTAGGTTTTCTCAGCAACAACTGTGGACTTGAAGTAATAACTGGAACCACCGTTTTCTTACTGATTCCCAGATCATCAAATAGCTCCAGAATTGAATTCATTCTTTTTGTGGAGCACCCAAGGATATGTGGCCAACTTTTCACAGCAACATCAAGGACTGTTCTGGAAATCTGAAAGCAAAAGATTGACCTTCCAGTTACCACTGCCGGCAACAACACGAGGATATGTAAAATGACAGGGAACTAAGCAAAGATAATAGCAGGAAAATTTGTTTTTTCTAGTTACCTTTTTCCGGTTGAAGAACAAATGCATCTGCCTGTAGTTATCTATCACAGTTGTTGAAAGGATCCATGGATACTTCAACAACATTGTACCAATATATTCTTGTTCAATCCCAGCCTAGGCAATTCAGAAATGGCATAACACAAATTTAAGGCACTTACAGTCAAGTGAAAACACAAACCAATTTTACAGGTTCTGAAAGACATCACAAGTATAAATACCTTCTCCCATTCATGAATCCTTGGCTTAATATCACTTTCAATGTCTGAAAGAATTATAGGAGGAAATAACAGCAGAACTGACGCAATCCTCGGCTTCGGAATTCCTATGCTCTCAAGAAAATCAGTTAACGGTTTGAGATGATTATCCTCTGTGCAGAGAAGGAGCATTGGAAATGATTCAATGAGATATGGAAATGACACATCTCCATGTCCCAACATGCTAACACCACCATATCTAGCCTCCATCTGCGAGATCAGATTTGAGAAAATGTAAAATCTGATGATATTCAGCGAAATGAAACTGGCATGAGAAACAATAATTGATGATGAAACGTACCTTTTCAAAAAATGATAAAGTACTTTGGAGTGCATCATCTGCAGGTATTGATAAGTGTGTCATCATACGCTTAGCATTCCTTCCAATTAGTGTTGCATAATCAGTGCTTGAAAATAACATTTCCTTCAAAAATTTCACCTATATTTGAATAAACAATAAGAAATGAGTCCAGTGATATAGCAAACATATGATAGTGCCACACGCTATCACAACCGTTATAAAAAGATACTATCAGTACCATATGTGATCCTAAAGATGCAAATCACCATGGACAGAGTTAATGAAAATTTGCTGCGTGTATTGTAATATTGGCTATAAAAGTGATTGAACTAATTACTTTAGTCCCATGATATGGGAAAATTGGAGATTTATTGATATTAGTAACGCTAATGAGAATAAAGGTGACTCACATACTCAAGCACATACTGAATTTAAACTTAGTGCCATTATGCGCGTACAGAATTTTAATCTTTGTCATTTTAGTGTTCCAAAGCCAATTTGTTTCGGTATCAGTATGTGATGGCGATGCAATGGGCTACAAGCATCCTAGACATTGTGACCTCTTTTCATAAGAAACATACTTGGACAGGTACTTTTTGCAGGCCAACAAGCTTAATGCTGGGCAATACATTTTGACAAGGAAAGCTCAAATCAGTGCGCGTGATGCCTTATAATACTAGCTGACTTACTTTGCTCAACATTAAACCAAACACACTGATACGAGATTGTGGACTAGGTTGGACTGGAATCTAAGGTTGAATTGATCAGAATGACCAAGAGGCACACAAACGTGAAGTGTCCTTTTGGTATAAACAAAATGCATTGAGAGAAGCAAAATTGATCCGACCCAAATTGCAGTATCTCTCACCCTTTCAATCAGCACGGGGAGGCCCGCGGCCGCGACATAGGGCGCGATGATCTTGGCGGATGAGAGCCGCACCCCAACGCTCTCGAGCAGCGGCACGACGCCGCGGTCGCGCCTGCTCCTCCCCATGTAGTACACCTTCCTCCCGAACCCGAGCCTCCCCATCTCCATCTCGACGACGCCGCCGCGGCCGCGCCCTGCGCCGGAGGAGCTCCACGATGCCCAGAGGCCGAGCTCGTCCAGCTCGCGGACGCCGTCGGCGAGCATGGCGGCGTAGGCCGGCGCGCGCGCGGCGATGGCGGCCGCGTCGGCCGGGGAGGCGCCGTTCTCGCGGAGGAGCTCCGCCACGGCGGCCTCTGCCTGGCGGGCATCGTGGGCGGGCGGGGTGGAGGCGGAGGCGGACGTGGGGGTGGCGGAGGGGTAGGCGGCGATGGGGCCGCCGCGGGGGCGGCGCGGGAGGAGGAAGAGGAGGGGGAGTGGGTGCAGTTTGTGGTTGAGGTGGGCGGGAGGGAAGAGGGTGTGGAGCGTTGGAGCTGCGGGCTTTGGGAGGGGAGGATGGAGGAGTGGGAGAGCGGCGGTGGCCATGGCCACGGCGGAGGTCGGAGGGGAGCGCAAGGAGAGTGTGAATCCTCAGGTTGAAGGGTTCGCGCGTGCATTATCCATGTAGTAGTAATTTTGACTTTTTTGTTCATTGTTTCACCACTCGTCTATTCTATATCTTTATTTATTTGCAGTTAAATAGAAACAAAATACTTTTTTTTTTTGAGATTACACAGTACAACTCAGACACTCACACCGCACGCACACTCACCCCTATGAACACACGTACGCAAACCCTACCCCTATGAGCATCTTTGAAGACTGAGCCGGCAATCCAGAGATACGAAGTCACCACTGGCGTCTCGCTGTCGACGGGAGCGTCGCCTACCACTGAAAGCACAAATGCCGTTAAATCCTTGAAAATTCGCTCCCACGGGGAGTCGAACTCAGGACTTGAGAGGTGTTACTCGAATGCCTTAACCACTAGGCCAAGACCCCTTTCACTAGAAACAAAATACTTACTAAATATCTTTGGTAACACGCATGGTTTGAAAAACAGTTTGAAAACCGCGGTAACGGGTAAAACCGATTATTTTTTGTCAAAGGAGGTGTCTCACCGATTGTTTTTTTGTCAAAGGAGGTGTCTCCTTATGTGATTGATATTTTGGTAATCTCTAGTCACTTTTTCAGTCATTAGATCTTGCTCAACTATCCAAAACAAATTTCACTTATGTAGAAAAATGTTCTTTGAAAAACCGAATTATTCCACCTAAGAACTAATTGTTTAAGTCTTCGCAAAAAAAAGAACTAATTGTTTAAGCTGTACAATTTTCTTGTTTCAATAATGCAGTGTTGTTCTAACAGTATGTTTTCATTGTTCCGAAAATATGAGGGATATACGAAATCTCATTCACCAAAGAACTAGCAAATCTCTTTATCAAAAACCATAACTTGTAGCAAAAACAACTCGGTTTTATTAGTTCACCAAGTGGTTTCTGCGCGGTTCAAAACCGCCCGGTTTGTGATTTTTTAAACTCTGATTACAAGTTTATTGATACAAGTATTAGTACCGGTAATTAAATATTTCAAAAACTATTATCAATCAAAATACGAATAGTAAAGTCAAAGTTGCTAGTATTTATCAGTGGAGGTTAGTAATTCGATTCGAACAAATCATCGGGTCATTTAGTTTGCCTCATCATAATTTGGTGTAACATTCTTTTTGCTACTTTTGTTTCCTATTTTCAGTTGCCCAAAAGATAACGACACTCAAATAAGTTTAACGACCATAACCTAACATTAATTTTCTCTAAGCTTTTAGCAATATTTATCTTCCAAGTCATCATTATTGATTGCTCCTCATTTTGACTCCACGAACCCTCCTTTGCCAAACTCATTGTACTTCTCTCTTTGACATTTTTCTTGCAAATATTTTATAGTGGTAACAAAGTTTACAATGTTAGTCCTGGTGCACCAACGCACCTGGGCAGATGTAGGCGATGGACAAGAAGATACGAACAACTTTATCAATTATCATTGATAATATTTTGATTTTGTCAAAAACTCTGGCGTAAAATCATTTATATTTTGTTCCATTCCCCTTCATCTTTTGGTCACTGGCATGTTGTAACTACACTCACCCTATTCAGCTTGTTCGCCAAGCCTACTGCTTATCAGCAGCTACAGTGTTCGCAGTTATTTCTTCAACAGCCACTACAGTGTTCGTAGTTATTTCTCAGCAGCCGCTACAGTAAAACAGCTGCAAAACAGCCTGCCGAACTGGCCCATTGTATGGTTCATCTTCGAATGCACATGTGAGAGCACGACCTGGCTGTTGTTGGCATCTCAATCAGAACTCCTTTGAAATGCAAGATTCTCAAAAAAACGTGACAATAAAGAGTGAATGATTGGAGTTTCACGTCACTTGCAGGCCTACAATAAAACATTTGGATGCAGCACACAAAAACATATTGGTTTTATGAGTAGATATACACACAAGAAAGTCCTCATGAGGTCTAACTTTGTGTTAACTTTCCTTCGTAGTCCTATGATGGGTTCATGTATCTCAAAGCTATCCATAGGCATTGATGTTTTATTTCAAAGGTCATATATGAAAGTTTCCTATAAGATTAGAATCCTATAAAATTTCCTGTGATTTTTCTCTGTTAAAGGCCCTCAATAGAGATAATCCAATCCAATCGGCAGCAAAATTGTGAAGTTGTGGTTAAACTTTTGAATTTCGGAATGCGTTTGGGCGGGCCGGCATGTGACCAAGATATGACGCCATGGGCCCCATGTCAGCCTTTGTCTAGCACTCCATCTACCCGTAAACTACCCCCTTCGGATGGTCAGTCCGAAAATGTCTCTCTTGCGTGTTGGCCCGTCCCGTCCACGCACACGACACCACGCCGGCATGCGCATCTGTCCGGTAGTGGGAGGAGGATTCAAACACGCGGAGGGTATCTCCGGGTGTGGTCACTGACGCGTGGGTTCCAGCAGCAGTGGCCCGCACGTCAGGCGTGGAAGCCTTGATGAAATTCGAATCCCGGCGGCTCAAAGCGCGAAAGCTGCAGCAACCCCACGCCTCGATCGCCTTTATGGCTCCACTCACCACTCCTCCAACTACAACTTCTCACATTGGTCTCGATGCCATGTGGGCCCAGCGAGAGCGGGGCCCTTGTGTCAGCGTGGCACGGCAGAAAGCTGTCTCCCGATCATACCGCTGCCTCGTAGACAGAGAGGTCAGCGGAGGTGGAGACTAGGAGTCCTTGGAGTTAGCGTTGAGAGGGGAAAAAGGGGAAAACAGCAGCTGCCATTTTACTCGGTTACCGCGAGGTAAGTTTGGAATTCAAATCTCTGGTACTAGTACTCGAAAGAGTGGAGAGGAGGGGCCGAGGGGGTGAGGTTTCCATTCCAAGCTTGCCCCTCTGGGCTCCGGAAGTTGCAGAGAGATCTCCGAGCATTCCCCTCTGTACGTACTGTTCATTGCTGTTGCTCGGTTTCGCTGCGTGATCTTAGCTTTTCTGCGATTTTTTCCCCCTTCGCCGAGATGGGGGAGCCGCGGTTTCAATCTCGCTTCCCCCCAATGGTTGGTTGAAATTGATACTTCGCCTTTTTGGGTTGCGTTGGTGTTCATGTGATTTTGCTCCCTCTCCAGAAGGAGCGCAAGTTGCTCAACGGTCCTTAGGATTCTGCTAGGGTTTAAGCTGTTCAAATGTTGAGTAGTTCGTGCAGTGCGGTGACTGTGAGCGTGAATTACGGGCGTGTGCTGCCTCTCCGCGAATGCTTCCTTAGCTGAAATCTCAAATATCTCTTGGTTTCGCTTGCCTGGTTTCTGTTTTGGTAGATGATTTTCTGATGTTGATTTGCCGGAAATTAAGCCTCAGCTCTTTTATAAGTACGAATTGGATGCTAATGTTTCACTATATATATGGCAGGACATGTTAGGACTGATTGATTGCAACTGCATTAGGAATATGAGAATGAACCACTCCAAACCATTTACACACTATCATGACGGCTGATCCTACCATACACTCTCACACCTAATGGGGATAGCCTGATTGTTCTAGGAGTTATACTTTTTAATCCTGTTACTAAACGCTCCAATCTGATTTGTTAGGATCGTTTCTGTCATTGGTACATTCCTGAATCGAATGTTGATATGTCATGGATTGAGCCTCAGCAGTTACACATGTACAAATTGGATCCTAATGTTTGGCTGGAAATGAGGGACGATCAATCAATACTAAATTAATTGATCCTACAATAAACTTATGTAGATAGCTTGGTTGATTTAGTATTACAAGTTCCTCATTCTCCGATTGTGCTCCAGTTTTAGTGTCTCTTTAAGTGTAACTTACACTGATTTCTCAACTGAGTTTATATGTGTTTTGTTCCTACAGATCAGGTAAGGAATGGGTGGGGAGGTGGCAAGGAACACGACCTCCATTCCTCCGGGGGAGAAGGCACTGCCCCTCTCCTTGTACTATTTTCTGTGACCTCTCTGCTAAATTGTTCTTGGAGCCGTATCTTTCAAGAGTATTAGACAGCCATGATGAAGTCCAGTGCGGTTAATTCCAAAGGCAAGGCTGCGTTTGAGCTGAAGCACAGGCTGGTCCACGCTCTCAACAAGATTGCTGACCGAGACACTTACCAGATTGGACTGGATGAGCTCGAGAAGGCAGCGGATGCCCTGGCCCCTGACATGATTGGCCCCTTCTTGTCCTGTGTCATTGACACTGATGCTGATCAGAAAAGTGCAGTGCGGAAGGAGTGCATCAAGGCGATTGGCACACTGGCACGCTTACATGGCAACCTACTGGCACCACACATGGGAAAAATGGTGTCCAGTGTAGTTAAGCGCCTCAAGGACACCGACTCGGTTGTCAGGGATGCGTGCGTTGACACTTGCGGTACACTTGCAATGTGTGCCAGAAGTTATGGGGATGGTGGTGCTGCCATGGTTGCATTGGTGCGGCCCTTGTTCGAGTCATTGGGTGAACAGAACAGATATGTTCAGGCTGGGTCAGCATTGTGCTTGGCCAAGGTCATAGATGAAAGCAGTTACTTCCCTGGACCTGTTCTCCCTCAGATGCTTGTTCGTGTTGTTAAGCTGCTCAAGAATCCACACTTCATGGCTAAGCCTGCAGTGATTGAAGTGATCAGAAGTATTGTTCAGGTTGTGCTCTTCATTTGCTTGCACTGTTACACATGATTTGTCCATCTATAAAGTGGCTGCTAATTGTCATAGAATAATTTGTATCATGAGATAGAAGCATTCTTCTATGTAACAATCTATATTCGTTATTTGATGGTTGTTTGTCATAGAAAATATTGTAAACCTTCCTATAGAGTCAAAGTCAAACACCATTCTTCCTTTCTCAATTCTAGTTCCATGATTCAGAATGCTATGCTTATTGGTCTCTATATTTGGTGTAAACAGCAAGATTTATTTTCCAAGAAGTGGAGCAATCAAGACTTCAACTTAGTTTTACAGCTTGTAATCATCAGTATAATCTCACATTTTGTGCTCCTGGTCTTATTTTGCTCTGGTGTCAATTTCTTTAGGCTGAAGGCGCTTCTACAGAGCAGTCATTATCGTCAGCTCTAACAAGTATCATGGATGCTTTGAAGAGTAGTGACTGGACTACAAGGAAGGCTGCCTCTCAAGCTCTTTCTAGCATTGCAGTCAATTCTGGATATTTGGTTGCCGCTTTCAGAACATCGTGCTTGCGCTCCCTTGAGCGTTGTAAATTTGACAAGGTCAGTGTACCATTGGAAATGATGCTGTAACATATTTTGCTCATCATGTCCTCATTCGTTGCCTCCTATGATAGGTAAAACCAGTGCGTGATGCAATTAACCATGCCATTCAATTGTGGAAAGCGATTCCAGGGTCTCATACTCCTGAACCTTCAGAAGCTGGATCATCCACAAAAGGTACCTATGCTATTCTTTCAACCAGAATTAATAATCTGGGCAAAAGAGATACAACACTTCTTTGTTCTTTCTGAAGCTTCAAGCTAGTATGCGTTACAATTTGCTGTTTCCATATCCGTTAATATTTATTCCTTATCAGTTGGATACTAGAAGTTAATATACATATTTCAGTTTACCACAATAATAATTTGTATAGTTCGACAAAGTGAACGTGTAAAACAAGCTCACACGATGTTGCTATATAAAGGTACCTCTCTCCAGTTATTTGTCAACTCGTTCAAGAAATAACTACTGCAGTTTTTTGCATGCCAAAGATATTGTTCTGCTTAGTAGGATCATGACCAGGTCGTGGTCGTTCTCACGGGGCTACGGTGCCGCTAAGGGTGGGACAAGGGTTCGGTGGATTTTCTCGGTCTGCGTGAGAAGGTCTTCTTCTTAATTGAATACTGTGGGGGCGGTCTTACCCCTACAGGCCGAGTTTTTTTAGTAGGATCATGACTGATTTTGCACAACCTATCAGATGTTGACCTCAAAAAAAAAATCCCGGTTATGTTTTGTCTCTGGAGATCTGAGCTTAATGGTCATTCACAGCAACCACAACACTATTAATGCCTTCGTATGATTTGTGACAAAAGCATAGCATAGTGCTGCTGGCTAACAAAGAGCCTATAGCTAAATTGTTTGTCCCTTTTCACATGTCTTCTGCATGGCTGTACCTACCTCTCAGCAAGTACCTACCTCTCAGCAAGCATATATCGGCAGTCACATAATCAGTTTATATGGTCTTTTATTTCTTCTCACAGAGAACTTCTTCAGTGACCATCATGATGCCAGAAGTATCCATGATGGTGCATCAAGAGATACTTCTTTTAGGAGATTAGATCATGGACCTTCTATATCTGTTATCAGTGGCAGCTCTGTCAATTCAGCAATGAGGAGATCTCCTTTGTCTATCAACAAAATAAGCCGAAACAATGCTGCAAATCAGCAACGTATGAAGTCTGGTGGTTGGCATGTTGAGGTATCAGTTCTAAAGCAGAATATGATGCCATTGGTTGACACTAATGAAAAGGGGTCCAGTAAAGTTTGCGCAAAGGGATCATACGGATTGGTGGATGAAGACAGTAAGTTTGATTACGATATTATGGATGATAAACAAGAATCCTCTTCTGTTTCAGAAGTAGCCAGCAGGAGTTGTGAGGCAAAACACGTCACCACTGCTCAGGAATGCACTGAAGATTGTGCATCCACACAAGTTACTGAGCGATGCACAAGGGGTCAAGAGACTAAGAGCACAGATTCAACAGTTACAGATGTCACTGCACATGGCACACATAGTTGTTGTCTGAATGCGATGAATGAATTAACCCATATTAGGAACCAACTTCAAGAAATGGAAAGGAGACAAGCAAGCATGTTTGATTTGTTGCAGGTAAACTTAGCTCATGTTAAACTTGCGAAATATATTTATTGACTTAACTCATGTCTATATGACTATATTTACCTTATTTGTGATAATCATATATATTTGTTGGTGTGGTAAAAATCAATGTGCATCGTATATTTTACCTACTTATAGTGTCACTGCAATATCACATTGAGCTTCTTGATTATTTCTGATTTTATTGACACTGCCCTCCTAACGTATATAAAACTGAGATCTTATTTTGCTTTCTGCAAGCTATGCACTTGCCAGTTTTAAGTAAAGAAATCAATGCATATTAATAGTAAGGATCATGAAAGGCAATTTGCAGCAATCTGTACCCTACCATTGCATCATGTATGAAAAATGCTGTGTCTTCCTATATATATATATAAAACCATGTATGTGATGTCAAGAAGTGAATTTCTCATCTTTTCTAAAATGCTTACTGTACCCTGGTTTATTTCTAGGAATTCATGTCTAATTCAGCAGAGAACATGTCAGTGCTAAATTTGAAGGTACATAATTTGGAGAACGCTGTTGACAAGACTGTGTATACAATTACTCAGAGTGAAAGCCGGTATCATCTTCCTGGTTCCAAGTTTCTAAAGAATCAAAGCGTCTCTTCTTCACCCAGGCTTTCTACTTCGACACCTAGGTCATCTGTGGATGCTAACTATAAGCCACCACCAATTTCACATTTGAGACATGAGAAGAAGTGGTTGCATGATCTACCTTCTAAGGGCTCAAGCATGTGCACTAAAGAGGGAGCTGAATTCCTGAAGGATGACGCTCGCAACAGAGTTAGGAAGTCTGAGCCAGTGATCTCAGAGAGCAACTTGGCCAGATATGCTCCAAGCTCAGTGAGGAGTCGAGCAACAGGGGTTAAGGGGACTTTTCCAGTTTCAGTTACCAGTTCCTGTGAGCAAACTGAAGCACAAAATGCATTATGTCCTAATCGGTCTGGTGAGTTTGAAAATGCTGATGGCATAGAGTCTGCATACACGGAAGCCCTAAATTGTGGTGACTATGATGATCTTATTCACTTAATGGATAGAACTGGACCAGTTCTTCAGAAGTTGTCATGCGAGACAGGTAATGAACTTTTAAGGGTTATAGCTGGGCAGTTTCTCAATAAAAAGTTCTTCGACTTGGCACTGCCGTGGCTCCAACAAGTAAGCTCACTAGAATTTGTTCTACAGTAATTCCCGACCTGATAGAAATCTGTGCAACTAACTCATTTTTTTTGAATTTGTTGCCCAGTTAGTGGATTTAAGCACGATTTGTAAGCCAACTCAACTTTTTTCATCTATGAGAGCACAAAAGGAGTTTCTTTCTGCTTTGGAGGAAGCTGCAACAAGTGGATCTAGAGAACCAGCCATTAGGATTGCCATTGCGCAGCTTGTATTTAAGCTGACCAAAGTTTTTGAGGTTGGCCCATGCAGGTAAGCAACACGTCATTGACAATGATCCGAAGTGCCTCATCAGTTCTGTCACTTAATTTGAATTTCTTGTATTCTGACACATCCATCTACTGTTTGAAAAATAATATGACACATCCGCTCTGCTTTTGTAGAAAAATTTCAGCTAGAGTGCGCAGGGGGAATGAAACTATCATGGCTACTGCAATGTAAAATATTTCTCACAACGATGGAATCTAGTTATGTTCAGCAACTAGGAGTGCTTTAGTGAGCTCAATTTCTTGCAGCTTTACAATGTTTGATGAGTTTGATTAGTGTGTGAAAACTAGAAGAGTTGTAATTTGGTAGTTAAAAGCTTGTCGGTTTCATGACAGACAATGGAAGGTGCTTCAACACTGGGTTTGGTGTTTTCAATTTACTATTTGCTTGTAGCAAATAAGCTTGGGAATTGAAGTTGATCAATTGAATGATGCATTAAGAGAAGCATTGCTAAGGATGAGTTCAGACGAAACGAAGATGATCACTAGCTCATTAAATGCTTTGGGAGAGCAATTATCACTGCAGCAATAACAGTACAGTTACTGCACTGACATGCTCCACTTACAAGCCAACCCAACGCCACACGAGCATTTGATAAATGCTTTGCACCATACATATGCTATCATATCAAATACCAGTAAATGCTCTAGTGCATGCATTCCACTTAAAGCCCACGGCATCAGAATTTTAAATGCTTTCCATATATTACAATAATACTCCTGAGAAGTGTACTACAGTTGTCATATCACTACTCGCTACAAGGAGATAATACGCACTATCCTTTTACCTTCTCTAGATTAACCAACTTGGTTATTATCGTATTGTTCAAGCAACAAGATTGTTTAGTAAAGCCTCTTCGTTTTTACAATGGCATGACTAGAGGACGCCTAGGTTTCTGTTTGAGAGTTTCAGCAATCAGAAGCAGAAACATCACCAATCAGAGTCGTCACTCCTCTGGGAGACGCTACGGAGGCCGCCCATCCTCTTGTTGCTGGTAGCTCGCTGGACGCACTGGAGCAGCGACTGCACCACCTCTGACATGGATGGCCGGAATTCTGGGTCCGACTGCAACATTACCAGCAAGCAAAGTTTAGAGTTAATTCATGCCAATTCAGGTGGTTCATACCCTTCGGCATCGTAGCTGAAAGATTTCAGTTTCACCTGAACACAACGAGATAGAACATCTGCGAAACGGGACAGTGCTTTCGGCGGGTACAGGCCTCGCAGAGCTGGATCTGCCAGTGCCCCCAACGCGTCAATGTCATGAAGCTGTGGAGTCACAAAGTTGACCAAGGACTGCTCCATTCTAGGCTTTGAGCTGGAGTCACAAAGGATATGAAAACATCAATGTCAGTGAACCACATGTTCCACGGGCAAGCTGAAGCTTTGCATGTTCTGGAATCACAAAATGCGCGATCCAAAGTCGAAACAGATTATCTTTTTCTTAATTACCTATCGTAGGGTTTCCGACCGGTCAATAACTGAAGCATGACAACACCAAAGCAGTAGACATCACTCTTCAACATGTAGCCTGATGGTCTTGTGCACTCTGGAGGATTGTACCCTGGTCCCAGGCTCTCATTTGGATCCTGCAGAGAAATGAGATAGTTGATTTTACATTCCCACTTTGTTCATGAAATGTCGGAAGTGAAATTCTGCAAACCTCATAGAAGTATGAAAATCCGCAGTCAGAGAGTTGAGGGTTAAGATCAGCATCAAGCAACACATTAGATGCTTTTATGTTCTTGTGGATCACTGGCGGTGAACAGACTTCATGTAGGTACCTGAATAAAATGAAAACCTTAACATCTTTCTTATGAACTCAGATACCCCTATGTGCCTGTTGATGTGCACAAAATTGTGAACTTATGTCAACTTACTCCAAAGCACGGGCTGTACCGAGTGCGATCCGAACTCGGGTGTCCCAGGTCAACGGCTTGCTGTAGTCGTCTGATAAGTGAAGGAAGTCATAAAGGGATCCATTCATGTGGTAATCATAAACCAGCATGTAGTGCCCAGGGTCTGAGCAATAGCCAACTAGCTCAGCGATGTTTGCATGGCGCAGCTTGGAAATACCATTCACAAGATCCATGAAGTCGCTGCTTCCTGAGAAGCTCAATGGATCAAACTTCTTAACTGCCAGCACCTGTAAAAGTTCATAAGAGGCGATAAAAACACCAACTCTTTAAACACTCCACTTAAAGACCTCTTGATAAGAGTGAATAGTCAAGCAGTTTTGTAAATGAACTCATTGTATTATTGGTTCTGTTAATAAAGTCCATTTGATTTTAATGAAACTTAGGTGGGAGTCTCCCTTCCTGACTTCCTCATAAAAGATAATCACGTTCAGTTCAGCTAAATGATACTAGAGCTGTTCTGGAAACTGCCGAGTTGCTTGCTGAAGAACATCGTAGATGTCTATTGGTTACGGTATCTTTAATTTTTAAATTTTTTCGTAATTTTTGTAAGATGTATACGAAGTTGAAATTGTAAACACGAGTCCCTTTGACGTGGATTAAGATGTACGAGAAAAAAAGTGGATTATGAGGCAGACTAAGAGCCTACCTGTCCATCAGCATATTTTGCCTTGTAAACCTGACCGATTGTCCCCTGACCTAGTAGCCTGCTACTGTGGAAGTTGCCAGTGGCTGCTTCAAGGTCCGATGACACATAAGTCATGAGGCTGATTGGCTCCGTGCTCCGCCTTGAATAATTTAGTTTGTTCTCAAACTCATTGTCACTGATCGACTTGCGAGGTACTGCAGATGGTGTCCTACTGTCTATTGATGAAGATTGCTCCAGTGACTTCATTGTGAGCGTTGAAGATTCCTTGTGACCTTCAAAATTGAAAACAAGGACTGTTAATATTGGCCTAAAAATGTTTGTTCTCATCCCTGAAAAAGAAAGCATCAAGGAGGGAGGTATTCTTGACATTCATAGCTCAATGACTGACGCCCAACATAGAAATGCATGATTTTCTTTGCGAAGAGAAATCGTGAGCATAAGTACCTTTAAAGTCATCAACTAGTGGGGTAAATGATCGGTTATGACCTGACTCGTCCGTATAGTAATGGGATGAAACAGGAGATGATTTGTTTCTCTTCAACACAGATAAGAGAATCAGAGCTGCAAGAAGCACAGCTATCACTATTCCTCCAATAACGAAACGGTTATTCCACTGCCATTCCCTCCGCCCGAAGAACCTCCCGCTGAAGAGCCCTTTCCATACCAGGAGGAGCTGACCCCGAAGACCAAGAGTTCCCTCCAATCCTTCAGAGTATGTTCAGGACTGTTAGAATTAATCAAGATCAATAAAAATATTTATTGACTGGAATTACTACTTACTGAAGATTGTCGATGTCTTTTAGTTTACTTGGGATCCACCCAGTAAACTTGTTGTTCTGCAAATTCCTTCACCAAAAAGGGGTAACTATTATAGCTTAGTACTTAGAATGGTAACTGTGTATTCAGTATTTATGAGCAATAAATAGGCAGTAGTGTCCATTTCATGCCTAAACTGGCAAAACATTTCACAGCTGTTGGTAATCGCAGACTTCAATATTTTGTAATGCCATGCAGTGATAATGAAATTTACTTTGATGCAGTGTTTACTTTGAGATATACTTACAAATCCCCGAGAGGAAGTTTGGCAAGAACATCTATATGACCGCTAAATTGATTGCTCTCCAAATTCCTGGACACGTTTTAAAAAGAGTTTCAGTCATTTCAAGATCTGAAAGCATGTATCATTGAGCTACTACAATATATAAAGTTCACTATTCCTTACAGTGTCTTGAGGTTTATGAGGTAGCGGAAACTCTGGGGTAGGTTACCCGAGAAGCGGTTGAATGAGAGATCCCTGATGACATAGTTGAAGTTAACTATATGAGCCAACAAACTGGGATATAAATTAACTAACTAACAAAAGCAAGTCAATAAACTTTTGGCACCATTTTCAATAAAAGAAAAACAATTTGGCAACCACAATATAAATGACAGTATTGTCATCAAGAAAGTGCTGCTTAACTCACAGTGTTGAGAGCTTTGGAACCTGTGAAAACATATCTGTCAACTGTCCATTTAAGCGATTTTTACCAAGATTTCTGTATAATGAAATAGAAATTCCGGAGATTAATGCCAAAAAAAATATATAGTATGAAGGTAGAAGAAATTAAACAATTAAGTGCATTGAGATGTGAACTGAGATGCCTACAGTGTTTCCAGATCAACCATTTGTGATATCGAATAAGGAACTCCACCGGTGAAGGAATTCCCGTAAAGATTTCTGCATCAGAGTATCAGAATGTCACCGTTCAAACAAAGATTGTCTTGGAATAATAAATTGACAAGAAAAGGGTAAACTCACAATTGAACCACGTTCGGTGGGAGCTGGTACGGAATATCACCTTTGAGATTATTCTTGCTCACATCGCTGTACTACGTAAAATAAGAAAAATTCAACTAAGTTACATAACTACGATGATCAGTGAAGGAAACCACAGGGGCAACTCACAATTTGGTTACTGATTTCAAGCTTGATAGCTGATAGCCTAGCGTGCCGGTTAGTCCAAGCCCCGACAAGTCACTGCTCTAAGCCAAATGATGAGAAAACAAAATGATTAAAATATCTTGCAGGGCTACAAAAGAAATTTCTTTTGAACAAGCTATTGTTCTTTTAAGCAATTGTTGAAGGCAATTACGTACATTTCTGTGACGGAGGAGCCGCTGCATTCTATCCCCTTCCATGAGTCGTCGTCACCGCAAGGATCACCACCGCTTTCTTTCCAATTAGACAACTTAGATGGTTTGTTCATACTATTAAACATCACATTGAGTGCAGTAACTGAAACAAGAGAACCAACAGAGTGCACAATATTCAGAATCAGGAAGGATGCATATAAGATAGGAGTACAAGAGCTAGCCAGCCCTCACCGTCAAGCTGGTCGGTCTTGGCCACCGTGGTTGCCGCCACAGATAGGAGGACAGCCAGGCCGACGAGTGGCGGCGGGCGCCGTGGACGAGCCATTCCGCGCCCAGGGGAGCACCGGCGCGTCACCGCTGAGAGCATGCAGGAGCATGCAGGGGAGCACCGGCGCGTCACGCGTTTCAGCCTTCACCTCACGTCCTCCTCTCTCTCATGGGCCGGTGGTGGGAAGGAATGGCCTTTCCAAAATTAGGAGACGGAGGAGGAAGAGATGGGGAACAGAAACGGGAGAGGAAGGCAGGCGGGTGCACCCCATTGGAGCAGCGATAGTGGCGGGAAGCCAATCGAGTCACTGATCAGAAGAGACTTCTTTCGTATGATGCATTTGTTATCCCTAGCGACAACAGCCTCCGTTGAAGTCTAGCTGGTTAGGATACTCGGCTCTCACCCGAGAGACCCGGGTTCGAGTCCCGGCAACGGAATTCTTTTTATTTTTTCTTCAAGTGTTTTTTTCTTTGGGTGGAGCTCGTGTTGATTGCAGGAAGACCTTTTCTGTTATTATAGACAACTGACAGCTCAGACACTTTATCCTATCTCAAGATAACAAAAAACATGTCCCAAATCATCAGTGTACATCTATTGATCACAGCTTAATTGGTTAACAATCCCAAATTCACATTTACTCCTTTCATATCTTTTTATCCCGTATCAGAACTGGAAAAACGAATGAATGGCTTCTCGACCTTTGGTTCTGTATTGTGTATCCTTTGCAAGTTACAAAATTCGTCAGCTCTATGCGGCGATGTGGTCGCTCAATTTCCGGCCACTTGTCTCAAGGGGGAAGTACGACACAGCAACGCCTGAGGCCAGCATCACCGTGATGAAAATCAGGATGGCCGCCGTCTGGTGGCAGGCGTGCACCATACCGACGGCCACAAGGGGGCACAAGATCCCGCCAAAGCGAGCAATGGAGCTTGCAAACCCGACACCAGTGGCCCTGACTGCAGTTGGGTATATCTGCAGGGAACATCACATAAGAGGGCAATGAACTTCAGAAGCTTGGGAAGAGATACATCCATGTAGAAAAAGCATAGACTTGAGCAAACCTCAGGGGCATAGATGTGCAGGACAGTGAAACTTGCAGAGATGCAAACCCGTGCACCAAACAAGAAGAAGGTTGTCAGCGCTTCTGTTTGGGGGAACATGAGGGGTGCTATGCACATGCAACTGATGTAAAGCATATAAGACATTGAGAGCTTGCGCCCGATCTTATCCACGATGGCAGCAGACAGAAGAAGGCCAGGAATCTCTGCATCATTGTTGACACAAATGTGAATTCAAAAGACACAGTTCCTAAAGAAGTTTAGGGACCATAGGGAAAAAACACATACCGCCGAAACTGGTGATAAATACATTTCTGTAGAGATTTTCATCATTTATGTGAGTTTTCTGGATTATTTCTGCTCCCTCTGATCCACAAATCCTGTTTCCATGATTCAATTCTGAGGTTAGCAGAAC
Organism: Eragrostis nindensis; assembly: GCA_012490785.1. NCBI lineage: Eukaryota > Viridiplantae > Streptophyta > Magnoliopsida > Poales > Poaceae > Eragrostis > Eragrostis nindensis. Next base: position 70,471 of record JAAXCT010002318.1, read on the forward strand.
GAGACCATAGTACAAGAAGGCATGACCAAGGAATACAGTCCAAAGGAGAAGACTTGATTTGAGTAAGTTTGGAGATAGAAGTTTCCAGATGGCATTGAGGCCGCCAATCTCTGCTTTGCTATCAAGTTCAGCAGCGTTTGCTTTCCTACTTGACATCAACTGTGAGGTTTCTGAGGAATCTGCAAACTCATGAAGCTCCTCTATTCGATGGCTTGAGACAAGTCGACCAGAAGGGAGAGAAACACGGTTTACTCGCGCCATTGTTTCTAAAACATGAACTGCATCAGCTGTTCTACCCTTCATGCATAGGTATCTTGGTGACTCCATTGTCACAGGATAGAAGAGTAGTAAAGCAAACGACGGTAATGATGAGAGTGCCAGAAGCCACCTCCAGCCAAAAGCTGGCATGACAGCCTGCAAAATTAAGCAGATGAGTAACTACAAATGTACATGCACATTTCAGAAATACTATGGATGAACATGTGTGTCATTTGAAGTGTCGAACGCTTGCCAACATAGTTTGGTATTATTGTTATGTACAGCTTTATAGATCAAAATTGGAAATCCAAGTGACGGATCTTAGCATTAGAACCTGATTAATTAATCTATTACACTTACAAATGATATGAGAAGACCCCATGAGCGGGCTAAAGATTATGAAGGAAAATGTGGGGTGCTCCCCCAGCGCAGTTTCCTCCAAAAAAAAAAAATGTATATCATAATCTTGACTCAAAAGGTGCATCTCTGGAATGTGTGCATACTATGTTAGAAACTAGAATATGATATCCACTGCAGATCTGTTATTAGTTCTGCTTAGCCAACTGAAAATATCTCTCAAACAAGTAGTATACAAAGCATTTTGGTAATATTTATATAAATTGTGCTAAATATATTTATTACCCACGCAAGTGAAGCTTCCATTATGGTGCCAATGGTCCAAAATGCCGAGAACATAACCATCCAAGTTCCTCGGCTAGGAGCAGGAATGAACTCTAGAAACCAAGAACCTAGAACTGGTCCACCACCCAGTCCGACACCAACCATAAATCTCAGAGCAATCAATGATAAGTAATTGGGGCAAAAAGCGCTGAGAAGACCAGCTCCACCAGTTACAAGAGCTGTGAAGTTGAACCCAACCCTAAAGAAGCACAAGGGTGCTGGAATCAGTGGAAAATTGCAAAACGAGATTTTGGCGCAACATAAACTGAAGCATCCTTTAGAATAATATGATATGGGAAACAAAATGGACATTTGTTACTAGCAGTAAATCTAAAGTCTTGAAACAGAAAAATACACTTAGCTCATGCTTTCCCCAACTTCTAAGGTGAAGACTATACCTTCGAACAAAATAGCTGGTTGAAACTGAATTTACCAAACTTGTTTCTCCAAATTCTAAAGTGAAAAACTAAAGCCTGTCAAGTTAAGAATTGTATTTTCATGTCCATAGTTACACTTAAGCTTACAAAAAAAATCATTTAAATCAATGATCAATGCATAGCTTTGTTATTCACATGGGACGGTGTGCAATACTCAATTACCATTGAAAAGATTGTATTTGGTTAAATCAGAACACTCGTAAGTAAAATCCAGTAGCCAGCGGAAAGAACAAGTGAGGAAGAACCTGCCTTCTTCCATGGTTATCCGAAACTATGCCCCAAGCATATGCTCCTACAAGCATCCCTACAAAGACAACACTCGTTATGAGACTCTCTGCCTGCGCAGAAAGCTCCCACTCAGCTTGAACAGATTGACCGACAAATGACAAAAGCATCATCTCCATTGCTTCAGAGATTTTGGCCATCCAGAATATGCAAGGACAAATGCTTGGAACTTCCCAAAACCCATGGATACAAGTGCCTCATCGACCGTATAAGTAGATATGCCATCCTCCATCTGAAATAAGCAAAGAAAAATGAAGGCCTGATACAATACAGGATATGAACTAAACTTAATCACTCGTCTCTGCGTGATAAAATAGAAAAACCAAGTCTAAACAGAACATGAGACTCGAACAAAAGAAAAAGCTCTTTCAACTGTTAGTCTGCTTCAAGAAAACAGAGTAAGAACTTAACTTCCGAAGAATCTAAATTTCAGGTTTTACTATCAACATCTAAGATATTTCAGATACAAAAATCACGCATTTCGCCAGCTGAGGACAAACTACCGGTCAACTTAACGAGTCAAGGAATCTACCCTAGGCCGTCACTAGGGATACAATGCATCTCCAGATTGGGGAACAAACTACACCACGGATTCCTACTGCTAAAGCTAGAACCAGACCTTCGAAACTGACCATCTACCTGTAGAATCCACTCAGTCAGAGGAATCCCGTACCAAGAGGGTGAGAGATCCACTCAAGAATTGCGGTGAGACGAGGGGATCAGAGAACCCGCGAAGATTACGAGCGGAACTGCAAGAGACGAATGGATGTGACAGGCGAGGGAGAGGTGGTGTTAGGGGAGGCTTGAGTTACCTCGCTGGGATAGCAGCACAGGGGAGGTGGAGCCGGCGGCGTGACGAACACTGCGCCTCCGAGGCTCCGACTCTCCGGGAGAGAACGTAAAGAGGAGAACGACGACGACGGCTGACTGACTGGGGTGGCCCCCTGTGACTTCTCTTACAAACAATCTTGATTTAGACTGACTAGGAAGTGAGGCGCGCTAACGCCGCGCCCGTCCATTTCTCGCGTACGGCCATGCAGCAGAGGTCATTTGTATAATAAACGGGTTTCTCCATTTTCTGGGGGACAGATGTTGTATGCTCTGTTCTTTAGCGTGTACGTTCTGTTCTGTTTATTGCATATTCGGCTGCTCCCTGGACCGTCCTTTTTATTTGTTTGCTGTTGATGGGAATATTGTGGATTATCCGCCCTGATCAGATGCAGGTTCGATTAACTACACGGTGGATGGGAAAAAACTGGGTGTTTGGAGCCATTCCTTTTGCAACAAACACATAGCACCACTGTAAGGACTTGTTTTTAGGAGCACAATTCGAGAACATCTGATGAGGTGAATATATTGTATGTACAAACAGTTGCAGATATAGAAAATATTACAATAGTGACATGCGGTGCTAAATCAGTTTGTGCCGCGCTCCATAACAGGCGCCAACAAACCTGTCCACCGTAATAGTTTCGTTCTGCAATAACCATTGCAATTTCCTAAAACGCAAGAAATGAATGAGCATGCAATATGTGGAACTGGGTGAAGTCGAAACATTATTTGACCAAACCAAATAGAATAACTCTGAATGCGATTCATAATTATGTATACTAATAACCTGGGAAGGCAAATGGATGGTTAAATACATGCAAGAAACATGTGAAGATCCTGAGAAGAGTAAGCAAGAATGAAGAAAAAAAACTGATGACATATGATTTTTGTGAATGGTGAAGGAATATCCTCACACCGATGCACTTGCTTTGTACGGTTTCTGAGGGCACCTATTTTAGATAGCACGTATGATCACCGTTCGTACAAATTTAATGGGCACATACTTATCTCATTGTTTTATTCTGTCAATATGCCTATCTGCTGATTGACCGGTATAGATCGAAGTTCTGAGAGGAATAGACATCCAGCTTACCTTTAGTTTTAGTCTGAGGTATCCCCATTCAGCGAATAATCCACCTATTGATTTAACCAAATCATGTGGTTGCATTAAACAGGTAAGAATAACATGGTAGTGAGATGTATAAGCTGATAGGAAAAAAATCACTCATTTTTGCATCATGACAAATATAACATCAGTACGACCATATATGAAGACACTTCAATGAGGAAAAATAAACAGTTTACTGCGGTTAAGCTTTCGTGACATCTTATCAGCCAACAAATATATTTGTATGTTGCTGCTTGCACCCTAAGTATGACAGGTGAGGGCTTAACGAATATGCATATCATGAGGAAACAAAGCAAGCTTAGAAGTAAAACGGCTTGTTCAAGACTCCAAGTTACTTCAAGTTTGCCTGCGATTCTATTGCAAGGAAAACATAGCTGGCTATGCATAGATTCAGACTTTACCCGCAGATAAAGAATGTTTCAGACTTGACTGGCAGACAGGTTAAAAGGAAATAAAAAAAATATTGGTGGATATCACTATGATGAAAACAGGTTGCAGAACAAACATGCCACTAAATCGTGAGTTGTATCTAGGTAGAACTAACCTTGGAATTTGAAGACAGCCTGTGGAATCAACAACAGATCCTTAACTCTCTCTCTCTCAAAAAAAAAAAAACAGATCCTTGCATATAAATTAAACCAAAAGAAGGTGAGATTCCAGATGCAGCTGCTGATTTCAATCCAACGGGATACGTAATAGTGGCGGACTGGCGGTAGGGTAGAATAGAAATCTGCGATAGGAGATGATTATGTTCATAGTAATGAAATGTGATGATTGAGCAAACTGATTCACGCAAAAAACAAAAGATAGATGCCATTTTAGTGCAGGCAGTCAAATACAATCCAGGTCCTCCTGAAACCACTGCATGGCCAAAAGAATGCACTCCATGCTACCTGTCTATTATGGACTAATGGACAGATGGAATAAAGAAGACTGAATAATACAGTACCCAATGAGAAATGGATAGTGAACCAACCATCCCTCGATAGCCACCGGCAAGTGCATAATCCACATTAAAGATTGGTGTGTAGAATTATCTACTGTCGTAGATTGGGGTTCCACGGATCGGCACTGTCCACAAAACAATACAGCCAGTCAAAAGGATGCTTCTTTATTAAATAAATTATGCAAATGGATTTTGAAATTAAATAGTCCCATTCTAGTAGTGAATATGACTTGCAGTTTAAGGAGAATTCGGTGAGGCTAAAAGACGGCAAATTGCTCAACACCCTACTGTAATCCTTCAAGTTGCAAGTTCAATCTCCATCTGTTTCAGTATTCACGTTCGCACAGACATGCTGCGAAGGTTAAATTCAATGTTCAATGTCCATCTTTCAATGCTCAATGGCCATTTAGTTATATATGCAAAGAATTAAACCCAAACATACCATGGTGCCTTTCTCCATCACCAGATCAAATCTCTGACGCTCAAACGGCAGGTCGAGCATGTTTGCTGCCACCACCTCCACCCCTGCAACTGGCAACAACATTTCACCATAAATCATTCCCACTGCTACTGATCATGCAAGCGTAAAGCACTTTTTTCCACCGGCACAAGATGGCAGGCAGAACAAACTGAAACCAGCTGAAATTACCATGGGTGCTCTGGGCCGTCAGGCAGGCGCTCATGCATCAGCTGGACAGGGATGGGGGAGTGGTCGACGCAAGTGATAGCATCGGCGATTCCCTCTGCAGCAGCTCATCCCCAAGCCGCGAGCTTCCGCATCGATGTCGAGGACTTCACACGCACGCACCAAAGAAGGAGAGTTCCGTCAGTACGAATGCGAAGCAAAGATTGGGTCTGGGGGAGAACGAACAGAGAGGAACAGGAAGAGAGGAGCGGAGCGAGGAGGTGCGGAAGTGGAAGAAGTCACTGAAGCACTACACTGCCAGGGGACGGCCACGCCGAGTGAAGGCTGCCGCCTCGGCCGGCGTCCTCCCGCGGCCGCTTCCGTGGCCCCCCCGCCGTGTGCCCTCGGCAGCGGCCAGGGATGCCGTCGGCACCTCCGCTTTGCCGACAGTGGAATGCCGGCCGTGAGCGGGGGCAACAGGTGCGCGGGCCAGTCAAAAGCCGCCGCGGGCCCTCTGCGGCCTCACGACGCAGATACAGAGAGGAAGGAGGAGGAAGAGGAGCCGGTGAGGCGGCGGCGCTCTACCTGGGGCGCGGGAAGAGGAGGAGCATGCGAGGCGGCGGCGCTCGGACAGGATAACGCGGTGGCGTCGCCTGCGAGGACGACGGAGGAGAGAGGAGGCGTGGGGATGGCGAGGAGGAAGGGGACGATGCGTTGACGCGGCGGCGGCTCGGGTTGGGGCGACGAATGAGGACGTAGCGATTTCTTCGCTCGCTACCGGCGAGGCCCAAGCAAGCGCGAGAAAACACCGCGTGAAGTCGACGCAACGCAGAACAGTAGCGGGGCCCGCCACACATGACGTGGCACGACTGGATTGGCTGAAGGCCGCAGAGGCCTCCGGAGGCCTCCGTTTTCTTACGCGATAAGGGTAAACATATTCCAACGATGGAGACCTAAATCGAAGACCCAAATGCATGAATAGGTGTTTGTAAGGCTGAAAGGGCACCACCCAAAAATACCTGTCTCTAACGGAGTACGAAAAATGGGGTGTCCTCACTGTGGCACCGCCCCGCCGGCCAACCTCGCGCTCTACGATGGCGACAACCAGCACGCCCGGGGTTCCACGGCCACCGTCCCTAGCACCAGCTCGCCGAAGCTTAGACCGATGCCGCCTCTCCCTGCGCAGGCCGCCGTCCCGCGCCCTGCCACCGCCGCGTAGGCGCCGCGCCACCGTCGCCGCCACTCCGCGCTCGCGGTGAAGCCGGCGAGGAGGAGGATGGGGAGGAGGTGCCCAGGGGGCGGATGGCGAGGGGGCGTTGGCCGGGCGGCGCGCCGGAGAGGAGGACGAGGAAAGGACGAGAGCGCTCGCGTCTGGGTCGCGTTCGATCGTGATTCATTTGTGGGTCGCGAACTGTGTCAACCTAAGAATAGGCGTTGCTTTGGGTCATCCGTTGGAGAGGTGTTTTGAACACTTTAAACCTAGTTTAGGTATGGGTCATTAAATAGGTCTTTCGTTGGAGTTAGTCTTACACCCGAGTACCTCACCTATAACATATATTTGTTTTCGTATTGTCAAACCATATCCCACAGTTTGTTCTTTGCATTTCTATAGTTGAGAGTAATCTAACATGCCTTGATATATCGCTAAAAATATAACAATAAAGCATCACACAAAATGTTAGCAATACTTAATATGCAATTAAATTAAACCAATATTTATTTTCGAAAATTTTGGCATCTCAGTTTCTTATGGCAATAAAATTATGTGTCGGAGCCGGGATGAAAATAACTATCTTCAATCTATATATAATGTTTAGGATAGCTAATGTATTTATAAATAGAATTATATGGATACAGAAATGCTTAATTGTTGTGTGGTCATTCAAATTTCTTAAAGAGTAAATTCTATAAAACTCCAATTGGTCTTTATCTCACAAAATGTCAAATATTATGCCTAGTGTCACTTAACCAAGGCTTTATGGTCCTATTATCTCACAAGAACTCATCAATAACAAAAAAAAAAGCAAACCTACATAATGAGATATTACATGTTGAACATTTTCAATTAACATTTCATAGATCATATAGATTTGGAAATATACACATCACACAATGTATATAAAAAAAATCTGCATATTGCTAGTTAATTCTCTTCGGTAAGGGTGAGGTTTATGAGTAATCACTACAAGATAATCGATCTTTCCAAACATTTTTAAGGGAGTGGCCTACAAGTTTAGTCCCTTATTCATTTTTTCCTAGTGGCTAACAGTTTTTTAGTGAGAGTGTATTCCCCTACAAGTTTTGTCATTACCAACAACTTTATTCCCACAAACTCATTGCCTAAAGTATTGTATACGCTTAGCAAAATACATTAGGAACCATTGGCCCTTGCAATAGATTGTTGGGAAAAGTGTTGATCTTGTAATGAATATAATCATGATACATCTGAATGTAGAACGATCCAAAATGCTTTAGGTTTTGAGAGATATATTTTCTTACCCTCATCATTTTGAGCGGGATACGTGCAGGACAACTACGTACTATATATATTGGAATATCAATTTGACACGGCAAGGCAAAATCGTTAGGGCTTCCTGCCGGCGCTTGCCTATAAAAGTCTAAAAAAACAACACCGCTCATATCCCTTGCTTGGACGTGACGTTTATTAATTTGGAGAAGGAGTAGTAACTAACAATTTAATTTTAAAAAGAAGATGATGCATTTCAAAAAGAGCAAAGTGCCCAAAGTTCATGTACTGTCGAGAATGAACAATATATAGTACGTTGTTGACTTGTGAGCATATGATTATAATTTGCGAGGACGAATAATTTGAACGCCACTATAGCTGAATATTGCGGTCCTAGCTAGAGATTTATTCGTGCCTGGAAAATCATCAGTTGCTGGAACGTGACGTTTGAATCCTTAGGGCCGATAATCATGAAGATATACGTAGCAAGGAGGCGAGCTCAAACCTGTTACGCATCATTGATGATGCCTCGATTTGGAGCAAAGCAAATGGCTCAAGCATGTGCCCCAGGTAGCCGTATTTGCTGGGGTCAAGTAACAGCCTCTTGGCACACACCGTTCGGGCTTCCCAGATTTCGGCGGGCTTAGATGCAACACGCCATTCCCATGACACCCGGCTTAGAGCTGCTAATAACCAGTAATCGTTCGCTCTCGTTCAGATGGTGTACATACACAGACCTCCATTTGTTGCTCTGCATGCGAGCTCGCCGTGTGCAGCCTTTGGCCGGCCGGTGCCGGTACATGTAGACCAACGATCATGCGGTCGTCGTCGGCATTGGCGTCGCGGCTGCTGATGGTGGCGGCGGCAACGTCGAACGCGGTGGCTCTGGTGCTGGCGATCGGCCTGTGCACGGGTGCCGGCAAAGCGAGGACGACGGGCATATGCTGGTCGACGGCGCGGGCAGCGGCGCCGGCGCCGGTGCTCGGCGTGTCTCGGAGGAGCCGCATGGAGTACGACTTCGCCGGCGTCGACGTGCAGATGAGCGGCAATCGTGATCTGATGAGCGCTGCGGCGGCGGAGGAGGAGGAGCAAGACTACGGGTATGTGGATCCTCCTCCCGACACGCACCGCCGCGCCGGCAGCGCGCCGATACCGCACCCTAATGAGCTAATTAGTCGGTTCATGTACTTAGTGTACGTTTAATTAAAATAATTGCTGGACTTGCATATATATAACTCTGTTCGTACGCATACGAATTTCCTTTCTCTATTGTTATACTATATACTTGGTGCTAATTAATCAAGCAAACGTACCTAGTTTTTTTAGAAAAAGAAAATAGTTTCCCGCAAGCAACGTACCTAGTGGGTGTTGTACCAGTTACCATGTTTGCACTGTTGCCGTATATAATATCTGATGATATACATATTTGTATCCATTCTTGGTTCTTTAATTTCTTGCTCGTTCTAGTGGGATCAATCGAGATGGAGTAGGCGAAAACGAATTGATATGTAGACGCGCACGAGAAATTATGCATTGAAATATCGTGCCACACTGAGTCGGCAATAGACACGCGCGAACCCAACATCAACTCACGCTTGCAGGAAACCAAACATATTTGTTTGTACATCAGACGACGCGTACGATGCTTGTCGCGCGTCTAAACAAGAACATGCATGGCATGATCGAGGCGAGCTGCTTTACCACTTGTATACTACAGCAGAGTAATTAAGTAAGTAGAGGGCATTCATGCTTTCGGGGCGGGCTTGCTTCAGCCCGCAGGACAGGAATCGTGCTTTAGATTTCGCTTTTGATTTTATGCCCGCAATAAGCCTGAATGGATCGGTTTCCTTCTAATGACGTCTTCCGATGATGCTGCCTGTTGTCACTCGCACATTCACTCTCAGAACCCTTTTGCATGCTGTTGCCTAGCTAGCGAAAACCGAGCTGAGGCTGTCAAATACGAGTTGCAAATAACAGCCTCAACATGTGATCGAGACTCGATATAATATGGGTCTCTCCGCTGCTGTGGGAGTGGTGGGAGGGTCGCAGCTGCGCGTCCTCGTCATCAGCAGCCTCGTCGTTCAGTGGCTCCTCTGCCTCTCAAGCAAGTACCTCGGCAGAGTAATTTGTATCCAATTCGTGTGTGGTGCAGATCATCATATGGCTGGCCTACCTCGGCAGCGATTCTCTGGCGATATACGCCCTCGCCACTCTCTTCAACCGCCACAAGAATCAGCAGAATCATCTTGGAGTTGGAGGCCACAGCAGCAGCAGCAGCATCCTAGAGGTGGTCTGGGCGCCCGTCCTCCTGATGCATCTTGGCGGACAGGACGACATCACCGCCTACAACATCGAAGGCAACGAGCTCTGGACCGCGCCACGTCCTCACAGCAGTGTCCCGGCCAGATCACTGTGGCCATCTACGTGTTCTGCAAAACCTGGAAAGGGGACGACAGGAGATTGTTGCAGGCATCGATCTTGCTGTTCGCCATTGGGGTTCTTAAGTGCTTAGAGAAGCCATGGGCGCTCAAGGCGCGCTAGTATTAACAGTCTAGTCAGCTCTTCTGAACTTGCTCAGAAGATGACTGACAGAGGAGGCGAGGTCGAGGTCTACGTGCAACAAGAAAGGCTTTCGTCCGAGAACAGATCCGGCGCGCGAGAAATTTGTTTCAGCATCGTCTCGTGCAGTAGTCAGCACCGGTGCTGAATGAGGGAAAAGAGAAACATTTGGGCCATCGATTTTTTTAGCCACTGTGGGTAGTCTTAGGCTGACTTCAACTGAGACAGCCAAATGCATATATGCATGTTGAAGCATACTGTGCCTTAGCAATTTATCTTCCAACAGACAATGCGAACACTCATGCATTTTGCATTCAGAGGAGAGAGGATGTCCATTTTTACCATCCCCTCTATGCATTTTACGGGAGCTGTGCTACAGCGACGACGTCGGGAGACGGGCGCGCGCAGAGGCTGGGGCGCGGCCTCGTCGGAGCGGGCGCTGACGGAGGGAGGGAGGGGGCGCTTGCAGCACGGCGCGACGGCAAAGGAGGCGCTGGCGGCGGAAGCGTGGCTTCCCGGCAAGCGTGAGGCCCAGGTGGAGGAGGCCATCCTCCGCGAGCGCAAGG